>MU007031.1:226005-417285 GCA_010583015.1 Tothia fuscella | reverse complement strand
TATATTGTATATTTTTATTAGTATAATATATTCTACTATATATAAATACTCTATAAAAAAAGTTATAGAAGTATAGATACTCTAGTTTCTTTTATTTTTTATTTATTTTATTAATTACTAATCCTAGAGGTCTAAAAATTAAAATATATATTATTTATATATTACTATATAATATACTAAGTTTTCTAAAAATAACTTTCTACTCGAGTTAACTAGAACTTGAACTTGAACTCGAACTCGAGTTTCAGCCCTACTAAGTTCGAGTTCGAGTTCGAGTTCAACTCAAGTTAACTCGAGTTAACTCGAGTTTACCTAATCGGCTCGTTACACTGGACTGGGAGGGCGAGCGTGGTGCCCAAAAGGCAGCAGGTATTAGGAATCGACTGAAGAGCATTTTGAAAGTGAAATAAATGAGTGTGGTTGAAAGAAGGACTTGGTGATACGATCAGTACATCGATAGTGGTTAAAGAGCACACGAGGTGGTGATTATAGTGTGAGCGCAGCTGCGTAGAGCCGGGTAGGAAATTCAACTCGCGTAAATAGTAGGCTAATATTCAAGGAGCCGATTTCGTTCCCGGTCTTCTTAATTACATATTCCCATGCACCACGACTTTCCCTCGAGGTCTATCCCTCTTGGTACCCTCGGTACCGGCCCAGTTATCACATGGGTATGTGAATAGCCAATGAATTCGAGTTCTTTTTGACGGTTCGTGACTGGGCGCTGTATAAAGCTTGGGACTCATCCAAAATATCGACTTCATTCCGCGAAGATCCTTCCTTCATATAATACGTGCCTGGGACCTTGAGATGTATTCCGACAGGGATCATTGCGAACAAAGAGATAGTATTTCTTAGCAGATGCGGAAGTTGAACTTGGCGTTTGCATGAAGAGGTTGGCATAGTGTAGACTAAGTATATGGAGCATGCCAGAAATCTAGGCACCGTAGAAGTCTGTATGTAAGAAGCAATGAGAAGTGTTCCGCGGGTGAAAGTTCGGGACTCGGAAGGATACAGTACGTGCTTGTACTATACATTTTCATCGAAAGCTGAGCATCATTCCGCGGGTTCAGAGTGGTGAACCAGCAGCTGCCGAAATTGCATTTGTGCTCAGACCTCGTATTTGTGCTCAGACCTATCTGTGCTCAGACCTCGTCGCGAGCTCTCGACTGGCTGTAGACTGTCTGTGTACTTCGCTGTAGTAAGCCCTGATCGCTCTATAGAATGTCTATCCAACGTCTTGCAGCTATAGCCAAGGATCAATGCCATGAGCGCGCAATTCAGATTCTGTCTCGCAGCATGTGGCTTCTGCAAACCGAAGGTGAGACGACTCGATGATCGACCCTGTCTTGTGCAAACAATGGAAATGGAATTGGAATAGTAAGAGTCTCGAACAGTTAGCCAATTCTATTGATAAGGGTGGAACCGAGCGCTGATTTTTCCTGGTTAAGATGTTTTTCCACGAATGTACACGTATTGTAGAGGTCGTGGAATTATTGTGGGTAGGCGCGGACTTACTGCCACCCACTACTAACTCCGGACTCTTGTTTACTTTTCGGACGACGATACTTTTGCCGGCTTTTGCCCGCTGAACAATTATGAATAAAGCTGTCAAAAGTAAGCATATATCCTCGCAATCCTGAGTATTCCATCGTCTGATCTGTCTAGCAACCCACCAACCCGTGCTCTCTCCCGATGGAAAACACATGGCCATACTCGTAAACTCGCGTCTTGACATCCGCACAACATCTTCTCTGGAACTGCTTCGGACGATAACCACCTCAATACAAGGCTCAACTCTACGTTGGTCTCCGATTCGGAGCTCGTCGGATACTTCATCACGTGTACTTCTTGCTAGCGATGAGAATGTACGTGTGTGGGATATATACGACGAACGATGGTCAGCAGCAATCAACAATGGTAGCGGTGGAATGGGCAAACTCGTTAATGTAGAGTTTGGGAGATCAAGGGAGGAGGTATTATGCTTTTCAGACTTCGGATCAAAGCTTACGGCGTGGAATCTGAAGAGCGGCACTAGTGTGGAGATTAGAGATCCCAAATTCTCCACCAGAGGATACGGGTACAGACCGCATACTGGCTTATTTGCACTCTTGTCACGGCCGGGACCCCAGGACATTCTGACTTTACATGCGCCAACTACTTACTTTGTCGTGAAGACTGTTACTCTGCTCACTGTAGACGCACAAGGTGTGAAGTGGAGTCCGGACGGCAGGTGGATGGTAGTTTGGGATACTCCTAGTGTGGGACTTAAGATTTATGTATACACTGCAGATGGCCATCTCTATAGAGTCTATAGTGGTGATTCGGAGGATACTCTTGGACTCGGGGTCAAGAGCATAGAATGGAGCCCAAGAGGCGACTACCTTGCAATAGGTGGACACGACAGAAGGGTGGTACTTTTGAGTACGCGAACAGTAAGTTCTACTCGCATTTCTATTTATGACATTGCTAAATTGCTATCACAGTTCTCGCCCGTAATGGTTCTGGACCACACATCGTCCATTCAGCTCTCACGGGGCTCGATGGTTTGGCAGGAACAAGTAACAGGTACCTCTCAACGCTCATACACGACCGTCCAACAGCCAGTCGCGCCACCAACAGCACCAGATTCGCCCTCCAATCAAGCAACGAAGACAGGTCTTTCATTGATCGCATTCAACGCAAATGGCACCGTCGTGGCGACCAGAGATGATTCAGTACCAACGACAGTTTGGCTTTGGGATCTGACCAAATTGACGGCTACAGCAGTTTTGGTACAACATTCTCCCGTCAAACAATTATCGTGGCATCCGACCATTGCTTCCCTTCTGCTTATTCAATGCAGTCACGACGAGCCAACGCTGTACTTCTACGATACAACGAACGAGGTTCCCTATACCCTTGATGTTTCATTTCAGAAAACTGCCGGGAGAATAGAAGCACAATGGCTCTCGACCGCATCTAACTCAAATTTCGCGCTTCTCCTCGGAGACACACAGAGCTTTGTTCTTGTCTGGCCAGAGGGCCGCGATCAAATCTTGAAATTCGAGAATAACGAACATGGAGGTGCAGAAGCAGAAGCAGAAGAAGAAGATTCCTTGTTCGATATCCTGACTGGTAAAACGCCGATCAAGGAATTGGACCGGACAGAATTACTAGTCTCAGACGTTTTAGAGGAAGATACGGAAGTCTTGGATGATACATTCGTGGGTAGAGGGGGTTTTGGTGTGACCTGAACCTTATCCTGTTCCCGTAAAAATAAAAGTTATAGCGACGGTCAATTGTGCTGAGTTGGACAAGGATAGAATGGACCATTCGTCTTCGGACAGAGTGGGGAATGTTTGAATGAAGGAGAATTCCGACGAGTAGCAGTCCGATTACTCACCGCATATGCAGAACGAGGACTTTTTTGTCGAAGCCGACTACCAATTAGAGCGGATCGATATCCAGCTCCTGTCCATTTTTTGGGCATGCTCATTGATCTTGGTCACGGCAGCCTCCAAAGGACGAGAGTGGTTGATTTCTGCCATTCCACTCAGGAGATAAGCATATGATAGATTGACCTGCCGCCTATCGAGTATAATGCTAGCTCCGCCTCAATACCATCCTCCTACCTCCGTCTTCGTTGGCCATTTTCTGGCTCAACTACTTCCTCCAGCAACCTGATCGATCAATCAATTGCTGAGGACACGGAACCTCTACATAGTCAACAGTAGGATATCCGTCGGCATTTTGGTACCAATCGAACCGCCAGTAGCACGGCCACTTGAATGCATCAGGCAGAGCATCGCATTCCCATCTATTGTGAAAGCCTCCGAACTGATCTCCAGTGGGAGCGCCATTCCACTGCTTCCAACAACCATTGAAGTTACCCACCCCACCGCCGGGTACTGCAATATCGAATTGGTTGGCATTGAGATCGAAACCCGTGTTAGTGGCTTGAACGATCATCTTCTTGCCCTTGATTTTGCCGGATGTGAATGTGAGGCTTATGGTTTTCTTAGTGCTCTTACGTGTGGATTTAGCATGTGGCAGCTTACCTGTAGCAAGAACAGCAATAGTCCTTATCGCTCTGCCCCACAATGTTGACAGCAGCAAAGCCAAATGAGAAGAAGTCGTCTGTGGCCCATGGTGTCTGATTCGAGCACATGTAGGCTTTCCCGTTGTCAGCATCTGTACAACCAGCGCCAGCTAGTTGGTCAGAGATTTTATGGTCGTTGATGTCGCATATCTGGACTGGATTGGTTACTGGGGCGTGGTTTGGCCAAGCGCAAGATGGCTTGGACGGGTTAGCAAACGCTCCTTTATAATAAATGTCGCTATTACCTTGCAACAATCCCAATAATGGGTGACATAACCAGTCCCAGAGGCAGCGAGCCCAAGACCGGAGAGACACGCAATAGTCACCAGGGCAAGCAGCAAGCTGAATGAGATGGGAGCCATCCTGGCTAAGGTTTGGTGGAATAATGACTGGCTTAAATTTCGCCTGTCTTATTCTTCAGATCGACTTTTTGAATTTAGTAAAAGAGAAGCTGGTACAGTTCGAAGAGGTTGGAGCTGTATACCTGCTTGCCAAGGTTTTAGACTCTTTCTTATTCAGGCAGCTGAGGCGTGGATGCCATATGCGGAATCCATGATGTCCCCATGTGGAAATGGAAGCTAGTCATACTGCTGGGTAATCCACTTCACAACTTGAGTTATGCACCGTACAGTTTACCCCATGAGGACTAACTCATAAGATACCCAAGCACAAAATATGGTAACTCACTCTTAATTACAGCAGTCTCATACATTTTTATACACGATAAAAAATCATCTTCCCAAAAGGGAAATGCGCTAACCTCGATTTAGTTGCGACTTTTGCAGCATTTTAATTCTTTAGAAACAGCGTCTTCAGGGGCTCGTGAAAAACTTATCGACACCACCAATGGCTGGAAAGTCCTAGCCTTGCAAATTCAAAACGGGTGTTGGGGACAGTTTGTACTAGAAAGAGAATCTACACCAAGGCGAAAAGCATTCGGAATGCAATCTCTTCTCATCGTGTAGGTCTCTCATAGTCCTTATGTTTGTCTGTCCAAGAACCCCAGAAGTTGGTGAGCGGCGAATCCAATCTAATCTAATATACGAGCTTTCTAGCCACTTATGTGGCAAAGAGCACATCAATTTAGAATCCAATAAAATATATTTCCAGCTTCTTTTGTCTGTCCTTTCCAATAGCTATTTCATGCATATGGAGTCGTTCTTTTTCGCCCTCTCCGCCTATAAGAAGTGGGTTACACATGCAATGAGTGCTCTACTTCAATCTACGCATTACTAAACCTTTCACCCATCATATCAACTTTCTTCAACCTCAGTCGGTATGCGTTCATACATCCCATATGTAGTCCTTTCCAGCGCACTTGTCCAAGCAACAACCTTCAGGCCCCAAGATGCCCCACCAGGAACGCAACTTCTCAACGTAGTCTTCAATGGAAACGGCTGTCCAACCGGCGGCGCAACATCGTGGTCCAGCACTCTAAACGGCACACTTTCCTTTTTGACTCCAGAATTAAAAGCTACATCCGGTAGAGACATCCCCCGCGCAGAACGACGCAAAGTGTGTCAAGCAAATTTCAGTGTCGCTTATCCTACTGGATGGCAATTTGGTGTTAAAAGGGTCAGGTGGAGTGGATATGCGGATTTGGCAAGCGGCGTCAGTGCTGTTGCTACGGGGTTTGTGTATTTTTCGGGGGAGACAGATGATGTGGGATTCGTCTTAATTTCCTACTCTTGATATGAATTTGATCAGGCTGACGGTTTTGATGTAGAAAATTTGGGTTATGAATCTTGATGGCGAACTACATAAAGGCTATACTGCCGCTTATGAGCCAGCGTCTGCGAGTGATGTGTCTTGGTCTGCGTGTTCTGGTAGGGAGGCGGCGTTGAATGTTAAAGTAGAGTCGAGGTTTGAGAAGCCGAGTGATAACTCTCTGTCGTCCATTACAATCGATGAGTTTGACACGCAGATTCAGTGGCGACAATGTTAGTCGAAATGGGTAAAAGGGTTATTATGACCAGCTTTAATAGGGTGCTAATAGGGTCATCTCTCTGCAGCTTTGGTACAAACGATAAATACATAAACATATACGTGAAACGACATTACAGTTCAAGAACCTTTCCCTTTTGGCCAACAACCATGTCTGAAATTGCTTACAAACGTTAAAACCACCGTTCGAGAAGTGGAGTCAGGAGAAGTTTTTCTGCGGCCAACTCTACAGAGTCAAGACGTCAGGCCTTCAATACAAAACTTGAAATTAAGGCGTAGCCATCTTCGTCGCCATCGGAATTGACGAGCCACCAGTTGCCTATAAAAATTAGCATGGCGTCGTATCATTGGGCCCAAACTTTAGACCTACCAAAGACTGTAATCCTTGATTTCTTTGCACAGCAGCCTCAATCTCGCCCTGTAACCTCTCCAATTTGGGGACATCAGCGGCAGCATTGCCAGTCAGATTATTGACTAGAGCTATCTGTAGAACTTGGGTTTGCTCCAACTACGCGCAGGCCAGGTGTTAGCTTTCTCCTTTATTTACAGATTGCAAGCACAAACGAACCTGTGCCAGACCTCGCGTGACTTGTGGATTGACTTTCGAGAGCTGCATGTTATTCGCTCGTATGCGCATTCCAGCGCTCATGAAGGCTAACATGTCATCCTTTTGCTCTATCAGTACTGTACCAAATCTTTTATGCTTTCAGCTCACCTTTGCAATAGTGAAAAGCGCAGGATCCGGTGTCGGTGCTTGAAGTAGGCTTTGCATGACACTTGCCACAGCCAACTCACCCTTCTGTGCCATTACGTTGAAGCCTAGTCCAGCTACGAGCTGCTGCACCTCGATTGTCGGTGATCCGGCTGTTCCAGGTGTTCCTGGGTCGGGAGGACCATCTCGCGATATGTAGCCATGAGATGGCACCGTGGAAGCCAGTGCTAAGGATCCTAAGAATGCCACGGTCATTGGAATCCAATATCGAATGGCCATGGCGCTATCGTTTTGAAAGATTGCGACGGCAGAAAGCTTGAGCGGAGATGCTAAGAAAAGCGAGAAACGGTAGGAGAGTCTTGGACTAAAGCTTGAGAAAAGAAGATATACGCCAAGCTGATACAGGTACAGCTTGTTGTGAATTTGCTGAACGCTCTGTTTTAGCTTGAAAGTGAAAATTCACTAACAGAATAGAAAGAGGTGATGACAGCAGATGTCACAGTGTTCATGCAAGAACGCATTGATGGGACGTGATATAGATGGTCGCCGAACAAGATATGTCGATTATTATGGGCTTACTTCCATGATCAAGGTCCACTTAAAGAAGCTCTACCACTTGACTTCTTAACCGCCGTGTATACTCGCGGCGCCCGCAATGATCGACTGGTGGCACCGTCTCACATATGCGACAATAGTGGCGAGGACGGACAGTCGTGTCCCGACTTTCTGATACATCACAGCCCTCTTGCAACATAGTATGACGAATTCCTAAGTTAGGCGGATTGCTAGAGTGGTGTCGTGGAAGCATCTGGTGGGTTTAATTATGGTTGTTGTGAATAAGTCCAAGTCAGGAGAGAGTTTTTTTTTTTTTTCATTAAGTAAGGCCATTGTAACCAGTCAATATCAGCTCGGGAAAAGAGCTCTTAACATGACGTCGGTTTCCATGTTGGACATTGGGGAGCTGAGATAAGAAAACGAATAATAGTATTGGAGAGTTAAATATGTGTTCGAGCCGCACAAAGTTCGGATGACAGAAAATCCAAAACAAGGTGAAGCTACCTACCCCGCTAAATCTCTCCGCCACGTGCCCTGAGAGCTAGGATCCGGCCCGCCAAATTATAGGGTCCAAGGCCCACCATTCAGGCTCTACAACAGCCCTGCATGCAACTCGAAGATCGAGGCCGTCTATCTCCGACTTCACCCATGGCTTATCATTTGACCAGAGGCCGCCTAGCAATTCGATGATGGTACGAGTAACCTTAGAGAAACCGGCCCAATGCGCAATCCAGTCGCCTGTGTGAACTGTCGGACTGCGAAAAGACAAGTAATGTCCCCTTGTTCAATCAATGATGTTGACAATTATCCTAACAGCTGCAGTGTATTCACAAAGGTATGCGAAAAAGCTATTTTCGGTAATCTTTCAGGACTTGCTGCATTTTTGCATTTAGTCCCAACACTTTTGAGACTATAGAACCTAAAGCTGGTGGATTATAATATCATTCGATATGTGACCTCAATACTAAACATCAGCCTTTTTGTCGATACTGTGGTTGGATCGATTGTTTAAGCAGTATTATTGGCAAGCTCAATCAGGGTCAATTTCAGTACAAGAGCTGTGGACGTTTGCATACCACATGGACACTAAGAACTAATCAAAGCCAAAAGATCGGCCGCCGTGTAAGCGTTGTAAAGATCGATCTGAACATTGTTGTACGTATTTTTCCAACGATAACACTGCCAACATTCGGTCCAATTCATCTCTTACCTCAGATTTCCCACCTCCTGGAACATCCGCGTTACATCGAGCACCAAAAGAACGACGTAACACTGGCCAGCAGCAACGATCTAATACACGAAGCACAAGTCTATCGCCTGAGCGTGAAGATGCAGCTATCAAGCAGATAGGAAGTGAAGTTTCGGCACTCCTAAGTCCGAGCAGATATGGCTCCCCTCAGGAGCTTTCCAATGTTGACCCATTTGCTTTATTCACCGACGACGTCAAGAACAGCTACCTGCGATGTTCGTACAAGTGGTCCTTTCACCATATCCCCACCCTACTGATTCAGGTGCGGAGAGGAACGCTGGATATATGGGTGCTTTGGGCTATACTGGCTCTAGCTGTGCGGTAGCTAATCCCCTACATTTCTATACCATGTAGCGACTAATAGTCCAGTTTCTCAAATGATGCTCCAACACCCTTCGCGACACCGATCGAAGCATCCAATGCCTATGCTGCTCATGCTCGGGCCATCATACTCCCAGCCATCGAAGAGCCGACGTTGAGTAGAATACAGGCATTGCTCATGATCACTGGGCACTCTTGGGGCGCTGGAGAAGGAAGGCGTGCTTGGATGTACCTAGGGATGGCTGTGAGAATGGCCCAAGTGATTGGCATATTCGATGAGGGAGCGCAAGCAAAGACCAGGGATGAATTCGTGGCAGCTGAAGAGAAAAGGAGGACAGCGTGGACCTGCTTTCTCATGGACAGTCTCCTCAGTGGTGGTCGAGGGCGACGTCGAGCACTCAGTGCAGACGACATGCATATCGCTCTCCCTTGTGACTCGGCAAACTTCACTTTTGGCGAATTGGTTCATTGTGAAAGAATCAATGGGTTTCTTGCTGATGGCGGGGACACCACCATTATGACTGGCAAGCTTGGGATCGTAGCCCACAGTATGCGTGTCGCCGATGTGTGGGGAGCCGTAGCTCGATGGGCCTGTTCATCTCGCTCAGAGGAAGAGTTGCCATGGAACCCTGATTCCGAGATTCAGTTTCTGCTCAAGTCGCTGGATCAGTGGCGGCTCTCCCTACCAGCTCGTTTGCAGTACAGTGTATTTTCCCTCCATGCACACAGTGCCTCAGAGCAGGGCCAAGCATACTGTTATATGCATTCCATATACTTCATGTCGCTCATGTTTCTACACCGGTCCTATCTGCCATATATTCCGGAAGCTGAGACAGGATTAAAGAACATACCTGGCTCGCCTTTCGATAACCAATGGCTGCAATGGCGTGCCCGGTCAAGAGAGGAGCTTCTTCGCGTAGCGGACCAGGTGTGTGAGATGTTGGAGGAGATGCGTTCCTTTGGCTTATTCTTCTTGCGCGGATGTGTACCTTGGATTGGATTCACCGCATACACAGCAGTCGGGACAATGTTGTACTTTTACCAATTCCCAGATCCATACGACGATAAAGTCGTTATAGAGAAAGCTCGCGACCATGTGATGAATGGCGCTGCTTTCCTCAAGGACATGAGAGGGTCTTGGCCAATGGCAGGTGAGCATTCATTTTCTTATTAATCGATCTGCAGCTCTTACCGTGGGCATGCATTGCGGCAAGTAGGCGGTTTTCGCTGATCACTCATAATCATAATAGACACATGGCGAGAAACGATCAAACAGATGCAGATATTCTACAGCAACATCAAAACAAAAGGAGAACAAGGAGTGACACGAAATCAGCGATTCAAGATGAAGAACGCACTCATAGACTATGGTGCTTTACAACCGGATTCAGATAACAGCTCTGCTCTGCCTGCCAATGGAGACCACACAGAGATGCCGCCCTTGAAATCAAGCACTTCACCTTCTGAGCCTCAACTAGACGATCTCGCTCCTGTCGTGCCTGTACGTCCCATGCAAGAAGACCTTTTTTCTATGGACTTAGACATGTTTGATACGGAGTTTAATCTTGATGATGCTGACCTGGAAGCCGCAATTGCGGATGCTACACAAGGGTTCTGGGCGAACTTTCCAGGAGAGATGGAACTCTATTAAATTGCCTGGATCGATTTGGCGGACGGCTTATAGTTGGATTTCCTTGCCACAAAGCGTCGTGGGAACTAGCAAGCCATCCCAGAATATTTCTTTTATTTCACATCGTCACAGGTATTGCAATTTTACGGTCACTATACCCCCGAAGGTATCGTTTCACATCAGTATGTTCGCAATGAAAAGGCTCGCCACCACATTTCTCTTGCTTTCGTCCCCAACCTTCGCTCATGCAGGTGCAATCCACTACACCAGCAACATAGCAAGGAATCGAGGTCAGCTCGTTAGATTGCGGCATCCTTGCGGCATGTGTCGTTACCAATGAGGAGTCGACGAGCAAAAACCCGTCTGTTACATCACTTATTGAATGCCGCTACAGGGCTGTTTGCGGCACCCCTGGCGGCATTTCTGCGGCAGTCTCAGGATTTGCGGTTTCATCCTTACTTCTTAGCCTTGTGATATGATGTTTCCTGATTAGTTTCGAGATGCTGGGACAATGGCATGCGCAGCATGCTCTTAGCTCTGTTCAGCATATAATCGAACCTATTCGATTCCTTATTACCCTATCTATCATATCAAAACACGTTTAAAGCTGCGGAGAAAATGCTAACACCAATTGCAATTATGCTTTGTATGCTAATGAGCAGATTTAAATGGAGTCACATCTCTCCATGACTCTTTCTGGTGAAAAGGACTGAGAGTCTGTTGCGTTGTCCTGTTATCCAAAGCAGACCTCATAGGTTCCCTTCAGTGGACGGACACCTTCAAGAGCTAACTTGATTGAAAAAAATAGTCAACCACTTCTTGATCATGAAATGTGCCTGACCTCCAGATAATCACCTCTTTATTGTTCAGCCTTGATGCTTCCAAATTAGGCAAGGAAGTAGAACAAACGGAGCCGATGTCGGCTTGATCTTCTGGAACACCTCCTCTTTTCAACCTGTGATGGGAAAGTGGACATATAATTTCCACTGTTATTTATTCGAAAACAAATATAATCACTCTTCTCATCCTCAATATCAATACGAAAGACAATTTTTGCTAATGGAGGATACACCCCCTAGACCGAGTCGCTCCCTGGAAGGACGCGTCGCCATCGTAACCGGAGCCGGCTCAGCAGGTGACGGCATAGGAAATGGCCGAGCCTGCGCCATTCTACTCGCCGAAATAGGTTGCAACGTCGTCTGCGTAGACATGAACGGCGAATTTGCATTACGAACGGTGCAAATGATCGAGGCAGACGGCAAAGCAAAAGCTATAGCCATAACAGCTGATATCACAGACGAAGCATCATGTAAAAGCATTGTGGAAGAAACGATCAAGAAATTTGACCGTTTGGATATTCTAGTCAATAACGTCGGGATCATGGGCGCAAAAGGCACATGCGAAGAAGTAGACATGTCAGAATGGGAAAAAAGCATGCGCGTCAACGTCAGCTCCATGGTCCTAATGTCCAAATACAGTATTCCCCAAATGAGAAAAAACTCAGGACAATGGCGTGGTTCCATCGTAAATCTAGGATCCGTGGCCGGTATACGTGGTGGTACTCCTTCGCTTCTGTATCCTACCGCAAAGGGAGCTGTAGTGAATATGACCAGAGCGATGGCGGATCATCATGCGGGTGATGGGATTAGGGTCAATTGTGTTTGTCCTGGGATGCTTTATACGCCTATGATGTATGGTGGGGGGATGACGGAGGAGCAGCGCAGTTCGAGGAAGGAGAGGAGTTTGCTGAAGACGGAGGGGAATGGGTGGGATTGTGGGGCTGCTGTTAGGTTTTTGGCTGGGGATGAGGCGAGGTGAGTGAGGTAGACCTTTACTGGAAGGACGGACTGCTAATCGATCGATAGATGGATCACTGGTGTTATACTTCCTGTAGATGCTGGGGCAACTTGTTCCACGAGTGTAAAGATACCCACACAGACGTACACGTAATCCCAAATCCGAAAATTGAACAAATCTTGACATTTGAGACCACATTCATCCATCATCTTACCAATGCATAATCAAACACTCACTCCCCTCCCCTCGGGACCCCAAACATCAACCCAAGGCACCCCCCACAACTCCTTCATCGCCGCCTCCACCCCCGCCAGCCTTCCCCCCTCAATCTTAAAATACTCATTCAACCACAAGCCAAACTTGGACCCCTTCGCAGCCGGCTTATCAAAGTAAAACCCCCCTAACACAACCCCAGTAACCGTATCAGCAATCCATCTCCTATTCGTAACGGGTTGTTTGAAGTTCGCCAAATTCTTGTAGCAAGTCGTCGATGTAAGGACGCCGTTTTCTATGCGCGGGCAGGTCGGGGCGCCGGGAATGGCGCTGCCGTCGCCGGCTTGGATGCCGGAGGGGTAGAGGTTTGCTATTTGGATGAGTTGGGTGCGGGTAAGGTTTCCTTCTCCGGTTGTGGGGGTGGACCACATGGGTGGTGCGGTTTGGGGGAATGTTTGTGGGGCGAAGAAGGCGTGACTGCCTTTGAGGACGTTTAGTATTTCTAGTTCTTGGATAGTCTTCCCATCTTCCCTGGTTTTGATCCTGATACTAGCGAGGGCTGGCTCGGTGTTCTGATTCAGAAGTACAAAGGTAGCTATTTCGCATACTTCGTGGTCGATCACTTGTATGCGGAAGGGTTTGTAGAGCGATGTTGTGTTCGTGTAGATGGTTTCCGGTAAGGTTTTGAGGAGGATATTGTTTTGGCTTATGCGGAGTGTGGGGGAGAGGCCGAGGGTCGTCGAGAAGTTGGCTTTCGAGATGGAGGAATTGAGAAAGGTGTCAAAGGTGGAGGAGAGGGTTTCGCGGGTGCATGCCGCGGATGCTAGAGAGGCAAAAAGTATTGAAAGGAGCGGCATTTTTGAATGAACGTGATTGCAAATGAAAATGATTATATGAAAGGACAAGAGTGTTGGACAAGTAATGCGGTTCTGCAGTTCGATAAAACACAAATGACCACAGCCTGTATACAAGAGGTACTAATTTGGAGCTTTAGAGGGTTATAGTATTAGCTAGGGGAGTAACCCGAGCTTAAGCATCGGAGCCGAAGTCATTGTGATCTCTCCACAGTCAGTCGCAAAGTAGCGTTAAATGATTGGGCGTGTTTATGATCGGTCAATCAAAAAGCTACGCAATGACCATTGATCCGAGCTCGTTCAATTAAGAGGGGCTTCCAAAATGGACGATTCCCGAGTGAGAGGTGTATATGATATTTGGGACGTGCTTGATCGTGCTTGGGGTAGATCGGGATCGTCAGGAACCGAATGTGTATAATAATTTGGATCCAGTGGTTTGCTTAAGTCAATTATTCTCGAGCGCCCTATTTGAGAAAAAAGTGAACTGCCAGGGAGCTCTTTTTCATGCCGTGAGGGTGAGCGACGACAAGCAAAGCGAAAGAAACAGAATCATTGCTCAAAAGGCCGCGCGCAATTCAGGAACGAGGTGAAAAAAAACAGAAAGAAAAAAAATGTTTCGCGAACACCACCACCAGGACTTGAACAGCAGACATAACTCTCAACAGGGGAAAACCATAGTCTCAGCTGAGCTGAGAACTGGAGAAACCGCCTTCCATACCCCCCTTAAATCCTCGCGTACATTGGAAGGTGTTTAGCGTACTAAGGCTTCGACAATGCAGAAATCTAGAGATCATAGAAATTGGTTTTTTAACCACTGAGCCACGGAGACTCGGTTATATTACTGCTGTGAGTGAGTCCTTTGTGAACAGCAGAAATAGCCCAATTCATTAATGTCGTGATATTTCATTAACGTTTCCTTGCCACAAGGGACCCTTACTGTTTTCGTCGAGACTTCCATCAATCGCCCTCAACGATATGAACAAATCTGAGCAAGTAAGCCCAGTTAGCCCACGTCTGCGTACAACAGAGAAACTAAAGTTCTTTCTTCAAAAAGTGCTCCGGGGCATGATCAGTCTCATAGTCAACATGAACGTACGCCCTCTCGACATTGGGCAGATTCTCCAGCTTGATCTGCAAATCCTCCGCCGTGTCGTGCGTGAATTTGAGGGAAGCAGATGGATCCATCACGACGTCTACTTCGACAATAAGTCGAGGCCCGGAGTGGTAAGCGCGAACAGTGTCGATTTGAAGGATCGAGTCGGAGTGGGTCATTGCTGGATTGTACAATTAGCCAATGCCAGTAAGAGGATATAAGAAGAGAAGAATATTTACAAATATAAGTAATAAGCTGAAGCATATGCGTCTCCGCCGAAACACCAATAAGCAACTTAAACTCCGACACCGCCGTCCTCATCCACAAAAAGATAATAAGCGCAGAAAGGCCAATAGCACCAATGGGATCAATCCACCACCTCACATAACTACCCATAACCGATGTCATGATACCAAACCCATTAATGATAAGATCATTCCTATGATCCTCCCACAAAATGCGAATTTGCGAGTAAATATTCCTCAATGCGAAACAATACAAGAATAATGCCAATTTTGTTGAGAAAGCCACCCCGACCGCTATGATTGATGTGAGGTAAAATGGCTTTACGAGTGTTTTGGAACCCTCGACGAGCTCTTGTATCGCTTGTACGATGATTATGAGGGATACGGCGCACATGAGGAAGCAGAAGAATATGTTTCCTGCGGTTTCGATGCGGGCTTTTCCTGATGGGTACTTTCTTGCGTCTACGCGTTTGGCGGCGCGGTTTGCGAGCATGAGGGTAACGTTAGAGAGGGGATCGAAGAGGGCGTCCGCCATGGTGGTGAAGAGGGAGAGCGATTTGGAGGATATGGCCGCGTAAAGCTGTAGCCCGGCGAGAATGACATTTGCGGCAAAGCTGCCGTAAACGGCGATTTGATACTTCAAATGCGTGTCTCCTTCTAGCTTTTTCGCTTCTTCCCTGTGGTCGTCGACGGGTTTGAGTAATCGTTCAATGTTCTCGTTTTGACTCTCGTAGAAACTTTGTAGCTTCTTCGCCTGCCATTTCCCTTTTCCGGTCCCGTAAATGGGTACTTGAATCCCACAAGGTTTCCTACTCTCATCCTTCCTCTTCTTTGAAGTGTTTGCCTTCATGAGCTCAATCTCCAACGGGCTCTTGATTTTACTGCTCAGCTCAAAGGGATCATTCTGCGGTGAGTACTGCACCCCATTTTGTCTCTCCACATCCTGCTGCTCTTCTTGTTGTTGCGAATGCTGTCTTTCAGCATGATGTCTCGCTACCACCGGGTCTGCCTCTTCACCATCAGGGGTGGTAGCCTCGTACGACGTGCTGTGCCCGCCTTTACGAGCAGGCGGAGGTGACCATGCTGAATGCTGCTGTTGCTGTTGGTTGTGGTTGTGATTATCGGAAGTATTCGGGCTGGATATTCTCTGGGCGGGAGATTGTTCGCGTGGTGTGTGGAGTCGGTGGGCAATCGGGTGCATGGAGATGGCATATCGTAAATCCGTTTCAGACATGGTGCGTTACAGCCTTGCGAGGCGATATTTAGCTTTGACAAATACTTGTTCTTTGCAATAGGTATAGATATAAGCAACGTAGAGGAGTTTTGAATGTGCGCAACTGGGGAGTAGTGCCTTTGGGTTTTGAGCTCTGCAGTTTTAATGCCGCTTGTCCTGGTCTGAACTAACCCAGATCTGGGTCCGCTTTTCTACAGGTATTTTGCTGGGAAAGAGCTCAATGTACGACAGCACGTAGGCGGTACAAGACGCAATTGGGGAGTATATCAGAGGAATAGCCGGCTTTCTTTCATGAACATCATGACACTTCTCCAGAGAACCTAGAGTACAAGTGGGTTCTATCTCATGGTGGTGATACGCAATTGTGAATGTATAAAATAGCCACACCCTCCAAGCATTTCACCTGCCAACAGTAACAACCCATCATAGTTTCATAAATTATTGCTATTTTGTGTGGACAAGCTGTAGTGAGGCTCGACAGTATCATTTACAGAAAAAACGTCAAGTGGATAAGAATTTTAATCTTGTTGGCCTGGATGGCATTCAATCTTCGATACCAGCACTTTGTGAAGCAATTTTTTAATTTTTTAATTTTGAATTGACTATATACGGACTGAATTTCTGGAAACGAGAGCTGTCAAAGAAACTCAAAAACTCTAGTGATCGCAAGGCCGCAAGAATTGTTCACGTCTCCTAAATATAGTGATAGTCTGCCCAATACCGTGAACTCATCACGAGTGTACGTTTACTGCTGAAGCCTACCATGAAATCCAGGTCCAAACAGACGCCGCCCATGACTCAAGTATCGCACTTGAAAAGGGAAACAAGGAAAGGGAAGAGTGAAAATGCACAGAGCCGGTGTTGGAGGGAATTGAAATCGGACATTCGTGGTCTTGGTGCATGGAATTCGAGAATATCAAAGTGCAACGCAGTCGAGGTGATGTTGGTGAAAAGAAAAGGGCCCGGGAGAAAAAGCTGTCGGTACGCAGCAGAAGTCGAGATGTGCATGCGTGCAGTCGGCAACGTTGGCCTGTCAACTATATTTGAAAAAGGATTCCAAGTTCGAGCAAGGGATCCAGTCGCTGATTTCCAATAACCTATAAGAGCCGGTCAGCCATTGGAGGTGGACGACATTCCTGGCGATACTCAGAGACCTAACGTGACGATACACAAGCTAGTCTGGTCATGTTGAGCATCCGAAGGGGTAGTGGAGAAAGAGAGCAGAGATGAATATTGACGAGATGTGTTTTCGGTTTGTGATAGCAATGTGTGCCGCAGGAGGCGCTTTCGCTTGTGGGACCTGAATATAAGCGACATCGTCTGTGTAGTTCCTATAATTGACGGTGAGAACGAGCCGCGTCCGAAGAATGCTGAAACAATCGATTTTACCCGGCCTTGGTTCGCCCGAACAAGCTGCTGTACACTGCGTCAACCATGGGCTGAGCAGTGATCATGCGTCCGCCGAAGAAACGACCGTTGAGACCTTGCATGGCCTTCTCGCCGCCCTCGACGCGGTGGAACTTGATGTAGATGTCGCCGTTGTTGGGTTCGAGGGCAAGATGGAAAACTGGTCCATATTTGTTCTCACACTCCTTGCGGACATCGGCTTCAAGAAGCTTCTGCCAATTTTCGGGGTCGGCGGCCTCCTCTCTGATCATTGTTAGTATCGTCCAAACATGAGAGCATATGAATGATAACTTACTCGGCTGCATCAAACATGTTGTGGAGCACGATACACTTGCTAGCCTGAGGAACGTTGGCAGGGATGGGTGTGGGGCGTGGAGCAGGTTTGGCGAGCTTCTTATCTGCGGCAGGCTCATCAGTCCTAGCGAGCTTACGCATGAGAGAATCGCGAGAGTAGTTATTGAAGTTGACACCAGCGACATCAGTGTCGTCAAGTGCGCTAGCACCACCTGCAGCTTTGTCATTGTCACGGCCTCCAGCGCGATCAAAATTGCTCAAGCCACCAGCGTGGGCGCCACGACCACCTGAGCCTGAGAAGGCAGAGCCCTGGTACTGGGCGGCTTGGCCGGGGAAGCGTTGGAGCAGGTTGGCAGTAGACTCGTTGGTGAATTTGTCGTTGCCCAAACCAACGCGAATGGGACGACCAGCCAGATCGAAGCCATTCATCTTTTCGAGTGCTTCTTTGGCAGCGTTGGGGTCGCGAAACCTGTGACGTAAACAAATGAAATCTGTCAAATGAGCAGGAGGTATACTTACTGAACAAAACCATATCCGCGGCTGCGTCCTTGCTCTTCACGTTGGAGGCTAACGAACTCGAGTTCGCCAAAGGGTTCGAAGACACTAGATAGATCCTCTTCTGTAACAGAGAAGTGAATGTTTCCTACATAAAGACGGTGAAATGGCACACCGGGGTTTTGGGAGGCATGCTCAGTTGTGCGGGACTGGCGATTCTTCTCTGCTTCTGTGAGCTGCGCAATGATGGGAATACCAAGAAGTTTTTGCCCAGTAAGCTGGATCGCCGCGGCGACCGATTCTTCATTCTTGAACTCGACATACCCAACACTAGAAATCAGGTTAGTTAGTAATTTTGAGTGTCAGGAAATGAACTTACCCTTTTGAGCGACCACTAATGCGGTCCTTCACAATCTGTGCTTCTTTCACGTCGCCAACCTTGCCAAAGAAAGTAATGAGATCCTTGGTGCGAAGACGCGCAGCAAGTTGTTGGACGAAAACTGTACGACGATCACGCTCATCTTCATTCAATGGAGGAGTGTTATCATTCTTCTTGCGCTCACCACTGTGCCCTCGGCGGCGGTCCCTGCCTCCTCCCCCTCCTCCTCCACGGCCATTTCCACGGAAGTTGTCGCGGTCCCTATTGTCGCGGTGATCCCGTGGGGCACGGTCGCGCTCGCGATCACGGTCTCTGCTGTCTCGGAGTCGGCTGGGTCGGTCGCTGTCTCGATCGTCTCGGTCCTCTCGGGGCCTAGAACTCCTAGATCCGGACGGGCGGTAGTAACGACTACCATCGGCACTTACAGAACGAGTACGTGGTCTGCCTGACCCACGGTAGAAATCTCCTCCCCTATCACGCTCTGGTGAGTCACGTCGTCGCTCACGCCTTGATGCACCATGATCGCGGTCAGGGCTACGTGAGCGACGCCTGCTGCTCTTCTTGGCGCTTCCTTTATCACTAGTCATATCAACATCACCATCGCGGTCGCGCTTTCTATTCCGCTCGCGGCTTCGGTCGCGGCGATCGTCATCTTTACGATGAGTGGGCTTTCGGTCATCGCTCGATTTGCTGTTGGCTTGAGCCTTGGCTTCGGCCGACTCAAGCAGTGCTTCGACGTCTAGATCCATTTTCGTGATCAGGAAGAGTTTGTGAATGTAAGTGTAGATCTGTTTAATGTTCACTGGAAGAATCGATGTCAGAGGGTGAATTGTTGATGTGAAAGAATTTTCGCGAACCCTTGGAGTTGGTTGTTGAAAGTGCGAAGAAAAAACAGGCTGTTGCCTGTGCTTAAATAGTGAGGTTTGCAAAAGGGTCTTAAAAACAACTTATTTTGACACCCAAGAAGCTTTGGGGTTTTGGTTTAAGAAATGCGGAAGTTGATGTGCTGTAGTGAAGAGGAAGTGAGGTTGGAGGCGGAAACTCGGGCTTGCTTGGGATCCGCATCCACGTGAGCCGCCAAGATATAGATCTCACAAATCAGGAAGGATCCTGCTTAGGGAGGAGCAACACATAACAATTATTCTATCAATTCTTGGGACTGTACAGGTAACGATAGTGGTTCTATGGTATCATTTATTTGCACAGTCCAAAAGCATCTCCAGCCCGCAAAAACCGCTGCAGTATGCCAATCTCACACATTACAACGAGACGCCTATCAAAGAAAATATGAAGAGAGGTTAACAATCCACTGCTACGATGACTTTAGAACTTTCGGTGGAGGTATAGCGAGTTCAGTCCCGAAAATTCGATCCCAGAATCTACTTGTAACACCAAAGCCATTTTGATAATCGGCGAAATGATGCTGCAGATGGTACTTCTTGAGAGCTTGGTAGTAGGAGGGTAGTCTATATCAAGTTAGTGCTAAATACAATAGAGAAAACTGAGGAAGGGACGACTCACTTTCGGTGATGAAGGAAGTAATGTGTCATGTCGTAGCAAATGTAGCCAAAAATGCCGCCGCAGAACACCGCTGTTGCGGCGTACCAGTTATAGAAGAACACAGAGTGTGCTAACTTCCAGAAAGGAGCAGCAAGCACAGCGAGAAGAGTCGGGGGCATGACCAATCTGTATTTATCCATGGGAAGATAGTGATGTATGCCGTGGAGTGTGAAATGCAGTGTCAAACCGAAACGGTTGTCCGGTAGATAACTAAAACCTGTTAGTATGTTCACCCAGCAAAACCTAGAAGTCATCCGACTTACTCGTCCAGATGGAACAAACCCCTATGTAATCCATACTCCACGATCGTCCATATACACAGTCCCGTAATCCAGTACGCAGCAAGAACCGGTAGGCTAAAATGCTGGCCACAAACCCACGTTCCGTACGACACGGGCGGTATCCAACACAGCGGCACCACCCACCATGGCGTCAGACTTAGCGGCTCGAGAAAATTGCCAAAGAATGGCGCCGATGCCCCTCCCTTGTAATGTCTCGGTCGATGTACTTGCTCCAGGTAAAACTCCTTTGTGAATCCTCCATTCCATACTTGTATCAGTAATGGTTTATTCAAATCCAAAAATTTGTGCGTCTTGTAATCGGTTGTAACATCTGTTTCAATCTCCAAGTCGGCTGCGGAAGACATTCCGGTATTCGCAAAGAGAGGTGTTTTTGCAACGCCATTGGCAGAACCATTCACTTCAAGCTCTTTCAATCCATTCGTCGTAGGCGGAAGCGGTAAAATTGAATCGGGGTGTGTACTCTTCGTAGCAGTGTCGACGACCGGTTCCGTAACAACAAATCCAACAAGGTTTTCCTCGAGTATCTCATACGCCGACTCCGAGTGGAAATGCGACGCTTCGTCTTTCAATATCTTCGTAACATCCTTCCCACCATACTCCAAAATCAAATCCCCTCCACCAGGGTGATCCTCCAAAAACTCAGTCACATCGAAAACTCTAGTTCCGATTGTAACATAACACGATTCGGAGGTGTTCCGCGACGCAACATCGGCTTGGAGAATCGTAGGTAGCGTTCGTCCAGGCATCGTCGGATGCAGGTGGGAGTTTGTGACGGAGTGGGGCTGTGGATTCAGTCGAAGGCCAGCAGCGATATTTGCTTTTTCAGTCAAGCAAAACGAATATGTCGTGTGATGTTGAATTACTGAGAAAATGAAATGTCAACTCATGATCCTCGCGTGAGATTCTCTCGAGTGGCGATGGGGTCTTTGCACTTTTAAATTGGAGACTGCTCTCCCGTCTTAGTCAATGCGGACCAGCGCGGAAGCGGCGTAGGAATCAGTCCGAAAGCTCGTGATTCGGCATCCCCTATCTTGCTGACAACAAACCGTCATCATTGACTTTCATCTCTAATTTTATGTTTAATTTTACTGCTTGCGCACTCTCAGAAATGGTTCATTAGGTGGATTCATGGGTCAAGATTCTAGTGTATCTCTAGGAGTGTCGCGTAGGGCGACCGGAGTGTCCCCCGACTAAACCGTTTTATCAACCTACCTAATTTTCCAGCCTCAATTGTCTCGGTTCTGTGTACTTTGTCAACGCGCTTTTTTTCCAAGTCGAAACTACAGGCTATACGAGTAACCCTGGACAAATGGCTCATGTTATATTCATGAGGCAGCCATTTTCAAGCCTCTCAAAAGGGGAAAGGCTATTCGGGACTACGAGTAATGGAAAATGAAAAACTAAAAAACCCGTCGAGATAGCCTATCACATACAAGCGAGCACTTTACCTTGCGTCTCTTGCATTTCGTCCCGGAGTTATTAGACTGAAAACATTCGTGGGTAATTTGATGGGTCTGTTGATTCTTCCGAAGAAAATTGATTTGTCCTCGCATTAGGTATCTTGTCTGCCTAGCCCTGGCTCCTTTTGCAATGTGATAACTTTTTGCGGCTCATCATTTCATAACAGTCATGAGCTCTCACAAAATCTCTAGTAGAAGAATCCCAAAATCTTTCCGGCGACATGCTTTCTCCTGGCCTCCTCGTGGTCCATGATACCAGCACTGGTGGTCAATACAATGTAACCGAATTGACGGGAAGGGAGGAGCTTGACAACCCACTTCTCGAAGTCGGCGAGCTGAACGTTGTAGCGAGGGCTGATGACACCGGTCTTGTTGAGGCTGGAGAGATTGTTAGCTAGTTCGATGAGCAAAACAGAAAACAATGCATACCGGCCGTTGAGCTGAATGACAATTTTGCCGTTGCGGTGGTCGTCAACCTCTTCGAATTCGCCAATGTAGCCTGTTAACATGTCAGTATGTCGCGAAAATATAAACGTTGGACTTCAACAAAGAGAATCAGAGAACGTGTAAGATCTTCGTAATTAATCTCTCGGACACTTAAAGGGCTGAGGTCGTAGAGTAAAGAAAAGACCGCCGCCTAGTTATCAGCCCGAGGAGGGAGTGATTGGGCAAAATAACGTTGCGAAAAAAGATGCAACATACCGTGACGCTGCATGACAGAGAGGAACTTGGTGATGACCTTGGAGGAAGGGCGGATCATGACCTGGCGCTTGCCAGACTTCTCGGCGTTGTTGATGGCATTGAGCGCATCGTTGAGGACGGAGGTGCGGGTCATGTTTGCGATATGAGATTCTCAATGGCGCGATGGCGAGTGAGGTATCTGTTTGTTGCGAACAATTACAATTAGCCTCTAGCTGCCAGAGTATGAAGAGTGCCTTTGGAGAACCAGAGGTTTCTTCATCTCTTATTGATGAGGAGAGAGGGTATCATAATTGATTCCTCTCTCCGGCTCGCCAAAAAATTCTCCTTCATTATGCGGGTTGATCGCTATCTTACCTCTTAAACTGACTTGGGGTTATTGGTTGAAGAACTTGCCGTGGTTAAAAGCTCGAATTTTGGCAAGGTCAAAAATTTCGTGTGGGCGAAAATTGTATGCCTGTTTAGGCCTGAGGCTTGAAACCCCTTATCGATAAAGTATCTATCTATCCTTGCCCAATCGAGCAAGTCAATGTTCGCCGCTCGGTGATGCAACTATCCACCAGATGTCTTCTCTACCTTCGTCCTCTCTTCATTCCTTTTTTGTATCTCCATATTATTCATAATGACTACAGAAGCATGTTGCACTTGCGCAGCATTGTTAAACTCTATTCCTCCTACGTACGACGAGAAAACAGAGAAACCTACAGTTCATGAGAGGCGACTCGAGTGTTGCGGTCGAGCAATATGCGCTAGGTGTACCACAGATAATCCTCGATTCGCCTCATACTGTCCATTCTGTCAAGTATCAATCGAGCCATCTCCTCTTCCGCAAGGACTCCGCGAACCTCCAGCATATTCGCCACTGGGAGCGGACAGCGTTTCGTCTTGGGCTGCTCCACCTGCGGACGATGGTCTCCCTCCATATTCAGAGCACCGCGCCGTTCAGACACTGTCAGAAAAATCTGGAAGTACAGCGCAAGATGTCCTCCATTTCGTAGATCTAGGCAATGACTCCATAAGTCTGTTGTCAATAAGATATGGAGTTCCCGCCGTGGCACTGCGAAAGGCCAACAATTTGTTTTCAGATCATCTGCTTTCTGCGAGACGAACAATCATAATACCTGGGGAGTATTACAAAGGCGGTGTGAGCTTAAGTCCTCGTCCGTTGGAGGGAGAGGAAGATGAGGCAAGAAAGAACAAGATAAGAAAGTGGATGTTGGCATGTAAAGTCTCCGAGTATGTTTGATCCATTCCTCTGCGAAATCTCTTGCAAGGATAATTGGCTGATTAATGGAGTGTTGGGCCGAAATATAGGTATGATGTTGCTTTATTATACTTAAAGCAGGCAGACTACAATCTGGAAGATGCTATCGAAGCATTTAAAGCCGACGAAAGATGGGAGAAAGAGAATCCTCTAAACCAAAATGGCAAAGGAAAGATTGGGAGCTCATCCAGGAGCCATAGACAGAGAGTTGGTGGCAGCGTCAGCAGCCAATTAAGGTAATCTGTCTGTTATCGTTAAAGAAACTTCGCAATCATATCAGAATACCAAGCTGCCAAATTATGGAGCTTTGGGTGTGTTCCACTTCAGGCTTCGGTATGGTGCTGGTCGACCGATTGCCACCTGATTGCTCGAGGTTATATGGTGGTTTCGATCTACCCATAACCATTCTTATAGATATGTCGAATGGCAGACTTTTCAAAGAAGAAGGTATTACGGGGAAGAACGAAAAGTTCGTGAATCCAATGTATATTATTGCTCCAAACTGCTCCACAGTTTCAGTCCATGCGTTGACGTGTACTCACCTTCAAGCTTGTTGCTTTTTGCTTGTTGCTCGTCTGTAAAGATAAATCGCGTTCCCATGAATTTCACAAGTGCATATAGTGCGAACTCCTGGGTACACGATCGCTGTCGTGATGTGCACAATAATATTTATTGAGATCCCAATCCTGTAAGAACCATTACTATTTTAGGTGGTTACTCAAACCAATCTAGCGGCTGACAACCTTGGCAGCCAGATATTACGCGCCGAACTTCACTTGCACAACCAATACCCTCCACTACTCAGCCAACCAACATCACCCAAGTCGAATTGTCCAATCGCACAATCGGAGTATCCTGTTCATCGTACCTCTTTGTTGGGAACATCCAGAGCCAAGGAGAACGACTTGCATAACCGCCAGTACCACATCTGTTCAAAGAGCCTCGACATGGTTCGACACCTCCAATTAGGGTGATGGGCGCCTTTATTCTGCTTGCTCAATGTTTTAATACCTGTAATACCCTCTGATAGATCTTGTGGCTCACCTGTGTGAGGGGTAGATGCGTTTCACTGAGCGCAAACGTTTATGAGGCAGCTCGTGTATTAAAGGTTGGGCGGCTCCTCACCGACCCGAGTAACCTATTCAACCATTTCGTTTGTCCCTGCCAAAGTGCTCTTCTGTTCTGTTATCATCTTTTGTTTCTTATCTCGAAGGTCCCCCACTCGTTCTTGACCTCGTTTCAGACGGAGCCTTGCAACGGTTTCTCTGTTTGCCTATCACTAGGAATTCTGTGGCCGGTTTAGGATAATAGACTCTGTTCTTCGCTCACCCGCGCGAAGCTTCCTCCATGGTCTTTCAAAGTTACCTCCAAAGAAACAATATTACTACCAACAAGATGAGGAGAAATCTTCCTGCTCTCACTTGGAATGATTATTTGCGTGTTATTTGCTTGACACTGGCTACGTTTTCAGCGATGTTAGCAGCGGCGATTGTTGGGACTGGGATACACGCCTACAGGACGTATGTTATACAGCGTGCGGCGAACAACCCGTGGTGGTTACCATTATGGCCTCAGCATTTCGATACCACGGGCACGAAAGCGCTTATTGGAGCTGGTGCCGGAATCGTTCTGACCAATGTCATCTATATCGCCATTTCGTTTCTTTCGAAGGTATATTTTTATGCAAATTCCGACAACGCATCTAATTTATCGTAGTTCGATCAAGCTCCACGATCACTTTTGGCAAGCCTTGCTGGCATCGTACTCTCAACGGCTTCGTCATTGATTGCAATTTTCAGCATCGTTCTCATCTTGATACTAAACCGCCGAGCTCCCGAAAGTGACACCATCCAGACTTGGACCTGTAAATTCAGCTTAAATATCCCCAACGCGATGATTATGCCAGATGGAGTGCAATCTGCGGACTTATCCAACGATTTATTCGGAACACTGTGTCGAGAAAGCGTAAGTGTTAAACGTGACGCTGATGATTCTACACTTAACGCTAATAAATATGATAGAAATTTGGCTTTTACGGCATGGTCTCCGTTCTGGTGCTCCAGTTTTTGCTTTTTATCTCTGTCATCGCAAAATGGTTTACTGGCCGACAGCCACAGCAAGTGCAAGATTATGACGGATACGGTGCAAGCCGCCCAAAGAACGCGAGTGATGGATACAGCTTCTAGCAATTCAAGCAGTTAGACTGACATACATGTGAAAAAAAAAAAAAAAATCTATTTTGCTTGGACGGAGTGGGCTGTCATTACGGTTTATCAAGTGGGAGTAACGGTTATCTTGGCTCTGCAAGGCTGGTGTTTGTTCGGATGTATGGGTTTACGAGTGATACACCTTTCGCGATGATAACTGTACTATTTCGAACTCATGTCATATATTTTCCAAATTGAATCTACTATTCAAATATCAGAAGGTAGATTCTTGGTGTCCACGAGTACTGTGTAATTCCAGCTTGAATGCTCTTTCCCTGGTCCCAGAAGTGGGTCCAATTCTGAAACATGAGGCCGCACCTCGTGATGATCCAATTCCACTTCATCGTCATCCAACACGTTTTATGATTTTTTGCGTTCGCGGTTTGCATTTCTTCTGTTGCGAACTCGAATTTCTTCTTGATGAGCTATGACAATATGAGATACAATCGACGTGTCCCCAATCAAATCAATAAGAGCACAGCCAACCCGTGGCGTTAGCTGCGCCTTCTTATGCTGAATCGATTGTGCACTGCTGTGCAGGCACCAGCTTGAAGAATTTCTCATATATTTGCCTTGAGAGAACTGGCTATTCCTCGAGGTTTTCCTCTTCTTTACCTTCTACCTGCGTCTGTTTCTCAAAATTGAGGAAACTTCCTACTCATGGCAACTCCTGTTCACTGCCTGAACTCGAATTCGATGCACAGCGCTCAATCGGTCAGGGTGCGGGCAATTCTAGACCTCCAACCTACAATGACGAACACATTATTGCTGGGGGTTGTTACTGTTGGTGTAGTGGTAGCTGTACATTTGCTGCACAAGTACTGGAGTGAGAAAAGGGCTAGCAAGAACGCTCCCCCTTCTCGACTTATGTCCTTGTATGTTACAACAATTAAGTTCATGATATCGAATTACTAACATTCTCGAGACCAGCCGAACTCCGCAACGAGATATACTCCTACCTTCTTGAGCCAGAGCCCACTCAAGCTCCTATGATGAGACAGGTTGCGGAGACAATAATGGGCACACCCCTTGTTAATATATGCTTCACTCGGATCTTAGCTTTCTGTCGGCCTGTCCTCGAACTGTCTCCCATTCGACTACGGTTACCATTCTACACACCTCCTCGTGCTCATTCCACACCTACATATGAACACCTGAACAGAATGACGCTTGCGAGCAAGCAATTCAAATCCGAATTCATGGACGTGTACTGTCGAATTTTCACCTTCAACTTTACGTTAGACGCTTCCGACATAACGCATGAGAAGCCATTCAAGATTGGCGAGGAGACACTAGGGCGCATGCGGAAGTGTATGTTGAAGATACTGGCGACCCCTGGCATTGTCGGCGCATTTGACCCACGAGAAGCTCCAGCAGATTGGCTATTACGCGACAAAGTCTTTGCGGCCATGTCCCAAATGACAAGTTTGCAGGATATGGTCCTCAGTATCAATGCATGTGGGAACCAGCTATGGAATCCGTTATGGCTGTGGCATTTCACATCGCAAGCGTTCAAGGGATCACCGATCAAAGCTTTTCGTCGGATAGAATTCAAACTCGAAGGATGGACGCTACGAGAACCGAATCACTTGGCCAGGAATCCGATGGGTGAATGGGAGTGGCATTGTTCCGAGAATCACTGCGTTAGAGTGGATGAGGAGACTTCACAACCAGTCAGGGAATTTTGCGCGGCTCTGTATCATGAGTGCAGAATTTGTGATCCACTTCCCATGACTGATGGGGATGAGACTGAAGATGCATGATGTTTTATCACTGGCGGATGTTTTGTTTTGTACTATACCCCATCCTGCCTTCTAAGGAATCGGGTTTGACGATTCTAAGCATTTTTGAGCGGCATATGGGCAGGACCGTTGTACGATTTTTGCGATCGTTTTGTGGCATTTTCAGCCTGTGGAATATGTAGGAACAGCGCAATACCAGACCTCAATCTTATCATTCGTACCTGCTTCAACCGTAGAAAATCACCCACGTGGTAGAAGACCCTGAACCATGTCCCATGTCCCAAAACGGCTATTTATATCTCGGGTAGATCCGCTTGGTACTTCACTCCACTTCCACTTTCAACTGCACCTTCTCACAATGACAAGTCTCAATAAAATAGAATATCGCATCACTTCAAATTAAGAGCTTCCTTAGCTCTAGGCCAGCAAGTTACAGATACTGCAAATCTCCGGGACTGTTGACTCTATCCCAATAACCGAGGCATTCAATCCATTTATTCCCGTCATCTGGTAGAATTCCTGCCCTCGACATTTGAGGCATACTTTGTGATATCCTAAAGATGGTCCTTGAGACAATATACATAATCAGGCACGCGGTACCTGGTTTTCCCCTTCCGATATTTCCCCTCCCTAGTTCTAATACCATCTCAAGTCTCGAATGCACTGGTCTGTAAACCCGCACACTGTAACTTACCACGCCTCGATACCAACACCAACATCCATTCCCACAGACCCAGCATTAACAAGCTATGGCGAGAAACAAGCACAGCAATTAGGCGCGCATATACCAACGCTCCAACCGCCAATATCACAAGTTTATTCCTCGCCGTATTATCGATGTTTACAGACGCTGAAACCAGGCGTGGAAGCATTGCAGGCAAGAGGGTACAAGAATGGAGTTATTGTAGACAATGGATTCGAGGAGTGGTACGGTGAGACTGGTGATCATAGGGAACATCCGCGACCAGCTAAGGTGGAGGAATTGGCAAGGGAACATTTCCAACATATGGGATTAAGATGCTTGGAGAGGACGGTTATAAAATCTTCTAGGTTTGGAGAGGGGATGATGCAACTGCACAATCGAATTGCGTATGCATTACACCGAATTATTGAAAGAGCTGATAAAGAGGGCGAGGCGAGCATTCTCATCTGCACTCACGCCGCTGCTATGATCGCCATAGGAAGAGTCCTTACAGGAAATATGCCAGAGGATACTAGCGTGGAAGATTTCCACTGTTATACTGCTAGTATGTCGAGGTATGACCGCAAAGATTGTGCATTCGAGGCTCCAGATAACGTAGGGATGTGGGATCCGGTGAAAGAGAGTCTTATTCCGGACGTAAATTGGCAGGGACGGGGTGTGATGGGCGGGTGGGACAGCGTTCTGAATGGGGATTGCAGTTATTTAGAAGGTGGGAAGGAGAGGGGATGGCATTTCCAGGGGGATGAGAGCTTTCTGACGGCGGTGCCGGATCAGGAGATTATTTGTGATGGCATTAATGCTGAGGAAGGGGCGGAAGAGAAGGATGATGCTGGTGGGAAGAGCTCGAGGCTATAATTTGAGGATGAGCTTACCCCAGAGATATCGCAACGTTTGACAGTACGTGCCTGCCTCATGCAGTACTTCTACATACGGCGGGTGTTTGAAAGGAGGGAAAATTTTGCGGCAGCTCGTTTCTTCGTTTTGCAGGCATAGGACGACGAGTTGCTCTCAACCTGTCCTCGAACCCTTTTGCAGCTCCTTGCAGCTCTTTTGCTCTCCCGAATCCGTCGCTCTTTTGAGAATACCTGTCTCACGTCTCAAGGAATGACTTTCAAGCTTATCATCATGCCACTGATCAATCGGACGAGCTCGCTGTTGACGTCGCTCACTTCGATTATCGGGAAAGCCACCTCCGTGTGTGACGCGGTGTCATGGTAGGACTGCGGGGCTTCTAGTTATTCTACCTTTCAACGCGTTCCACTTTGCGACTCCAGCACAAGCTCAGGGTTTTTTAAACGGCTGATTGTGCCAATGCAAGCTTTTTTTGGGGGGGCATGAGCGACCGTGCGGCTTGAACGGTTTGGTCGGAAGATATATTCTTCTCAAATTGTCCCCCAAAAGAAGGATAGCTCGCGTTTTGCGTAATCTATGCTCACGAGAATATTTGCAAACACGATTCGAGCGTTCATTACAAACAGGCGTTGCAGACGTCGATGAATCGACCATTTTACGTTAGTTTCCGTTCGACATTTGGAGGTTCTTAAGGCGTGGAACTTGTCCAAGGAACGAGTTCTTGCTGCAGCAAGAAGACTTAAAAGAAGAGAACGTGGCTGCAGGTACGCACTCTCCTTCTGGGTGACTTGTGGTTGAGCATAGCCTTAACGGGCTACTTCGAATGCTGTTATGGGAAGAGGGCATGTGGAATTACCTGTTCTATATGTAAACCTAATCTTGATCAATTAGATCCAGTGATGTAAACGGGCCGGGCCGGGTAGGATGAGGCTCTCGAATCCGGCCCATCCTTGGTTATCTGTGGATAGTATTGGATAAGTAAGGCCAAATAGATAAGTCTGGATAAGCTTAATATAGTGGGTACGCCCTATGTATTAGTGGGTATATCCTAAGTATTAGTACGTATACCCTATATTATTACCAGCTTAAGCAGCCTACTAATCGACACAACTAGCTTAATAAACAATGCTCCCAGCCTGAGCGAGACGGCCTCTAGCTTTTAGGGGATACCCCCTCAACTTTAGAGGCCTACGGATAACTATGGATTAACACCCACAAATCCGTGGATTGGCAACACTCAGTCCGGCCCAGTGGATAAGCCCAAAAATCACTATCCATCCATCCATCCGTCTTGGCATCCGGCCCGTTTACATCACTGGTTAGATCCTCTTCGAGCCGATCAATTCGTGAAGGAAAAGGGCGCGAAATTGTTATTATTGGCGAAATAGGAACAGCAGAAGTGAAAAACTTTCAATCCATAGGCGTTTTGAACAACCTTTTTTACTCCCATTACTTCTACTTTGACGAGATGTGAACTTGAATTGGTTCATTGGGGCCTCTGTGACTGGTTCACGTACTCGAAGGAAGAGAGGCTGGCGCGTTTGAAAGGGTGCGGAGAAAGCAAAGCACCCAGCGAGATTTTTCTGGAGATTCTGGCATGCACTACGCAACAACCACTGGGAGTGACCCCAACGGCCATGCATCTCGTATCTGATTCCTGACGACTATCGCTGAGAGCAAGGAGATGAGAAAGCTCCGAAATCCTAGAATCTCTATTAGCCTCGATAGAATACGGACGCATGCACGAGACCTCGGAGTTTTCCAGCAGATCCATAATTGATCTATTTCATTTTCTTCTCGTTCGCTCATCGCGGGCGCTCCCGCAATTATGTGAGGTTGATTAATGATCCAGGATGTCGTTCTGGTTCAGACAATATATTAGGATTGGACATGGAGCAGCCGGACACAACAATACACAAAACAGGGAAGACTGGACCACACACCAACAAACTACCCACAGATCCTAACAGAGAAGAAAGTTACTGACAAGAGGACTTCCTTCATGTATAGCAATGAATTCCTGACCAGCGGCTTTTGGGGAAAAACAAAGAATTGGCACAAGAACCGGCATCAAGTCATCCCAATCGGCAAGCAGCTCAAATTATCGTTATGAAGCAAAACAAATCGCACCCAAATCTAACTCTAAAATGTCGATGCTCTAAACTCATTGATCGCTCCTTGGATTGCGGTTGTGACCAGCATAGCAGACAATCGCCCGGCGCCTTTAGCAATCTCAGGCATTTTGGTAACTATGGCCTCGGTGTATTCTATGTGGGCTTGTTCGTTGTCTCTCAGCAGCTTGATAACGGCGTCTTGACCTTTGGTCTCAATGATCTTGTGTTTTTGTGAGAGCCATACGTTGACACCGTTCAGTGCTGTTTGATATAAACCTGAATGTGACAGCCATTAGCATGCATTTCCCGTTGTACTAGAAGTGCGTTTACCCTCAACTTTTGGGATCAGCATCATTGCCTCCCCCATATCTACATTTGGCCCTTTCCGTATGATGCCGGCTTCTCTTAGTACTGTGTTTGTAAGATCATTACCACGAGCGATAACACTGGGTGCATTGTTAAGCGTGTCGCTGTGTAGGCTTCGGACAGCGTTGGCCAGGGCGTTTAATGCATTCTGAACACTACCGATCGACTTCTCGATGACTCTGGCGTCGCGAGAGGTGATTTCCCTCTTGTCGACCGGCGCAGCGAAAATGCTTGTGGCCAGACAAAGAAGTGGAAGGTATATGAAGCGCATCGTCTATGTTGTGTATTTCCTTGTAGAGTTTTTGGATGGTTTAGGTGATGACTTGATGGGTAGGAACAAGGTAACGAGGGAACGAGAATGCGGCAGAAACTTTGGGAGAAGAAGAGAGGCAGTAGTGAAGATGTATATATATAAATATATGTACAAGGGGTGAGCAAATCCTGGCTACCCTAAGCGGAACATCCAGCGAGTGATTGGTAAGATGAGTATAGCGCTTCTTACGGTCACTATTGTTCTACTCGAGTAGAAATCTATCGTACCTTGATCGGGTATCGGTGATCGATGGTTGGGGTTATACGTGCCAGCCCTGTACAGCATTGCATCCTCGGAGAGGCAAGGCTCAAAATAAAATTAGTGAACAACCGAATAGCTATATGCGACAGGCCCGATTCTACATTGCTTGATACCAATGTCTGTTACTAACATGGCTACGACGAGATCTTCTTGTTGTGTCGAATCAACCTATCGGGAAATTGGCGGTTGATTCATGACCGTGTGCGGCGTGCCCGACCGAATCATGATCGTGTGCCCGACCGTAAAACATGGTAGGTATGTGTAGATCAAGATGGTTAATGTTCCTTTGAGATGTATTGACAGGGATGAATTCTTGTTAAGTGGCTCAAGGGACTTAGCTAAGGCCTTGAAGATGGATAAATATACTCCGCATGAGATTTTTTAGGCTTTAGCCCTAGTCAATTAGGTAGCGATATGTCCGCTTTAGGTAAATCCACACGTTGCCCCATGGATCGCACCGCCACCGTTCCTGGATTTCGGCAGTATCAATATATAAAAGGTACCGCGAAATGCCGGTCCTTTTCAAATCTGACACGCTTCAACAATTCCGCTTCCAACAACACTAAGATGACAACAGGAAAAGAGCCTAATCTCGACGAGCTGGTCGAGGAAGTATATTCCCGCCGAGTTCGAAGTGGAAAAACACACTTTAGAGTTCTAACTAGTAGTTCGGATTTCGTTCTCGACAGACTTGATCTGTGCGAGGGCTGTAAATAGAGGAAAGAACCAATTTTGAAATTCAGGGATAGATCAGCCTGTGCTCCTGCTTCTCAGGCGTGTTTAGAAGGCCAGGGGATCGAGGATTATATTACGTGGGTCAAGCCGAGGCAAGGGGTTTGAATTGGGCTCCACGACAACCCTATAATCTGCTCGTGGATTTAATATCAATCAGGGCTGACAGGCTTCACATATACCCATTTATCACTGTATGTTGTGGCCTACGCCACACCTTCCCAACCGGATAGTAAGCATATCCCAGATAGCATCAGCTCATTTGACTATGTTGGAACAAGTCTTGAAATGGATGGAGGAAAAGTGGTAGCCTCATATGGCTGCAATTTTTCTTTCAAAATACTCTGGGATCTGAGCTTGACTATTCTTGATGTTGAAATTCTCGTGCGAAACAAATGTTAGACAGCGTGTGAGTTAGTCAGATTGCCTGAACATACCGTTTCTCTGTATAACACACTGGTATTGAAACTCCGACCTCGAATAGTGTTGTAGATCAGAAAGGATAACTCTGGGTCCACCGAAAGCGGCTAAGCCTTGCAGTTTGAACGTATGGAGGTTCAATTCACTGTAACGAATGCGCAGCTTTTGTGTATGTTTAGAAGTCGCAAAGCTTCTCAGCTAATCCGACATGTCCTCTTTGATGACAAGAGCGTGTTAGACACATCTCAGTAAGACCAAGATTGCTAGCAACAAACACTAGACGCTCGGAACAAAGATTTTTGAGAGCCTTAATAGACATGTCAAAGGACAGACGCACCCGAGAATTCATTTGACAAACTACAGCCTCTGACCAGCTTCAATGAACTGTTACTTCCTTTAATGGCTGAGCAAACAGCGAGATTATGGCATCGCGTATATCTTCGGTATGGCTTGATAGCGTCACGAAGGGTCGTACACATCCACAAAATTCTCCGATTCCTTAGTCATGGTGACTCCCACAGTTAGTAAGAAGCGCGGATTTCCAGATAGCAACACCTCAAACCCCAACAAGCGACATAAACACGGGAAGGAAGAGGTTGGGGGGATTGGAAGAGGCAACGGAGAGCAAGATGACCCAGCTGCAATTGAGTTAGAGCGAGAGAGTGATCGAGAAGAAGACCTAGATGATGGGGAGCAACCGGCATTAGCTGAGAATGATGTAGAAGGTGGTGGAGACGAGCATCCAACCCGAACTCCAGCAGAAGAACAAGATGATGAGCAAAGATCTCAAGCTCCAGAGGTTGAGGAAACGGAAGAGCCAATGCCTAATGAAGATATCGGGGACGGGAGAGAGCCTGTGGAGGATGAAGACGTTAATGGAATGGACAAGCCAGTGCCGGATGCAGACGCCGAAATCGCTAGACTCAATAATCCGACTGAGAAAACACTTGGATTTAGCATCGACGATCAGCCCAATGGCTCAGTCATCGACAAGGAGACACAGGAGGAACTCAAAACTTTTTTCACAACTTTTACAGAGGATCTAAATCATAAATTGACCGACACTGTCGACCGAGCGATCGTTGAAACGAGAACGCAGCTGGCCGACACAATTCGGGGAAGTTTGAACCAACAATTACAAGCTGGTTGGAAAGAATTCGTAGATCGTGTTATCGACAGGTCGGGCATCGCGACCACAGACGCGAATAAGCAAGTCGACGGCGACAATTCAGCTGCCGAAGAAGAAGAAGATGCCGCCGACCCGCCTGGGACACAACAATTAGGATCAATTGCGGATTTGACGAAAAGACCGTGTGTCGCTTGTAACGACACAAAAAAGAGAATATTGCCAAATAAGTTGCAATGCCATAGATGTTGGAGAGTGTATCATCGCAGCAAAGTTTGTGGCGGCCCTGGAAAGAAGAGGCTGCATGCTTTCAGATGCAAGGACTGTCTTAACAAGAGTACTGGAAAGCCAGGTGCTGACGACAATGGAGATGGCAGTGAAGAAAGCGATGATGATAGCGCTGGCGAGCCTCCAGACGGCGGGAAGAATCCACGGAAAGGCAAAGGGCCAGCAGCTAAGAAGAAGAAGGGAGATACTAGGGAGGGCGGACAGAATGTTGACCACGGGCCTAAGGACGGTGGGAGGCAGCCTCCTAAACCCAGGAAACTCACCAAGCGTCAGACTGAGGCCAAGGCGAGAGCGGCTGCTGCAGTTGCTTCCAAAGCGAAGGGAAAGGGAAAACAGACCATGGAGGAGGAAGCGTCCGATGAGAACGAAGAGGGCGAGAATGAAGACTCCCTTGATGATGATGATCTGGATCAATACAGCAGCGATTAGTGGCGCGCATTTCCTTGAGTTTGGATGCAATCCATTGGTGAAAGTAACTTGCCGCTCGCCTTCCTTTTTTGAGAAGGTTCTCAAGCAGACGTAGAATGTATCCGCATGGATGATTCTTCGCGTACTGTTGTATTATAATGTCTCTCTCAAAAGCACGACTTGTTAGCACAGTCTGTAAGTTTAGAAGTCCGACATTAGAACTAGACCCCCTTGGTCTCGCAAAAGGCTTAATCACATGCCCACTCTCCTTTGTTGTCATTCTGAAGCATTCGCCATTTTTGCCTAACTGTAGAGCACACATATTAGCAACCACAAACTCAAGAACTCACACAACAACGAATCCATAAATAAAGGACAAAAGCCCGTTACCCTATTATCTACACCTTGCATCGATTTCTCCGTTAAAGATGACCTATGAAGCAGGAGACCGTTTCGCGAATCTTCTGTTGACCAGGGTTTTTCCAAAGTTGAAAGCGGTGTCGACCAAGGAGAATGATACGAAAGATAACATAGGTTAGCATTCGTTTTTTGCGGCGAGAGAATCACTCTCAAAGCTTACCATTTGACAGATAAGCCAGCGCCCACAGAACCCGAAGTCGCTACCCTAAAATCCAAAGAAGTGACCTTCAAAATTAATGGTCTTCCAAAAGAGACTAAACTGGAAGGTAGGCCACCCATTACCCCAACCACAGCAAAATCAACGAGCTCACACACGTACAGACCCACGTCCTCCTCGTATGCCACAGTGTATGAACGTCAACTGCGCCAACGCTCTAGACGACAGAAACCGCCTCCAAGAATGCACATCCTGCCACCGGTTTAAATGCCGCGAGTGTACCACTCTTTTCGTCCACGCTCCCAACAACATGCTTCAGCCCGCTCGATGTGACTACTGCCGCAACACCGAAGGCAATACAGGTTTTAACCGAGAAGAAGCCCAGGCCAGTATCATTGCCGAAGATCCTGGCGCAAAGGAAGTTTTTGAGCAGCGTGCTAAGGAGAGGAAACTGGGCGTCAAGCCAACGAAGGTTGTAGGGAAGAAAGCTGTCACGAAGAAAAAGGATAAGCGTGAGCTCGAAGACGCGGAGGAGGAATCTGAGGAGTCTGAGGAAAGTGAGGAAAGTGAAGAGAATGAGGAAGATGGGTTAGAGAGTTCAGAAGAGGCGGAAATTGTGGTCTCAACCATGAAGCAGCCCACCGCGAAGAAATCTGCTGGAAAACAGCCCGCCGAGGAGAAAACTGCTGGAAAGAAGGCCGCCGTAAAGAAGCCTATAGAGAGGGCGCCCGCAGAGAAGAAGCCTGCAGCGAAGGCGTCCTCAGAAAAGAAGCCTGCAGCGAAAAAGCCCGCAGAAAAGAAGACCGCCGAGAAGAAGTCCACCAAGCCAACAGCCAAGAGCAAGGGCAAAGCCGTCAAGAAGTGATATGAAGTAAGGAAATACGCTGGCAAAACTACTCGCAAATGGTGTTACAGATAAGAAGGGGAAAATGTGATAGCCAGGAAAACATTCGTTTTATCCACGTCCTATCGGCTCTCGATTAGTATAGAGAACCAAAGCCATAAAAAGATAACCCGGATACTTTACTACCCCTTTCATATTTACTGTACGAAAAGATGACCAGTATTAAACTGCAAGACTGTAATACTCCACCTCGGCACATCCCACTTGAATGTACCATTAACAGTTCCCAACCCATCTGCGTCCAACCCAACCAGCGGTTTCGGCACCACAACGGTTTTATTGCCAAAGAAGTTGAAGTCGTCGATGTCGTTTGAAGTCAGTATCGTACCGTTTACACCTGAGTATCCGGAATCGATGTTGACTGTCAAGGGAACAGTTGCGGCTCCGGCATTGATGACCTGTTGTGGCACCCCAGATATAAGCACAACCCAAAATTACAGATAATTGGACTCAAAGGAAACACACCTTAACATAAACGACCTGCTCACCCTCCTCGACACTCGCCGCCCAGAAAAGTGGATTGAAATCACCCTTCGAGTTAGTCACTGGCAGAGTCTGCTTCCCTCTGTATCTAGCAAAAAGCCACTGCTGCCAATAACTCGGACTCAGCACCACATTCCCCGCATCAAAAACAATCATGTTAGGCGTCCACTGGTACCCATTTAAGTTCTGCAAACTAGGCGCATAAGAACTCATTTTCACAACACTCGGATTGCGCTCGCCACCGAGTGCGTAAACACCTTCGGCTATGGCAGAAATCATTCGTGGGTACGTGACATGGGCGTCTTTGTCCACGGGGGCTTGCGAACCCCAGTTTATGATCCCAGAGGGTGTATTTACTTGGTAGACTGAGTATTCCCCCAGGAGAACGCCAACGTCTGTGTTGTTGGTACTATTTTGCCAATTATCGTAAAAATTGAAGTTGCGGAGGAAGTATTGGGGTTCTTCGTAGTGGTGTGTGTCCCACATTGTGCCCGGTGGCAATTTTATCGTATAATTCTTGTGTTCGTTGAATGTGGTTGATATGTACGTTATATTCGGATACGCTTTTTTCAAACCACCGTAGAGAATTTCCCATCGTTCGGGGTAGGTATCACTGAACCAGTCTTCATTCCCTATCTCTATGAATTTGATAGAGAATGGCTCTGGGTGGCCATGAATAGCTCGTAACGCACCATATGTAGTGCTGGCATTGCCCATGCAGTATTCCAGTTCATCGAGTGCTTCTTTTAGGATGGTCGTTCTCATTTGGTCCGAAGGGTAGCTTGTTCCTTCCTGGCCGAATACATCCAGGGAGAATCCGGCGTAGATTGCTAGGACCGGTTCTATCTCCATGTCCTCGCACCATTGGAGGTATTCCAGGAGGCCAAGACCGTCGGTGTTGTAATAGTTCCAGTCTCCGGGTCGACCAGGGCGGTCTTTAAGTGGTCCAATTGTTTTGAACCACTTCCAGCGGGTTTGGGTCGAAATCCCTTCGAGGTTGTTGCCACCTGGAAATCGCAAGAATTTGGGTTTCATGTCGTAAAATGCTTGCGCAATCTCTTTCCGCAGCCCATTCTTCCGGCCTTTGAATGTTTCGGGGAATAAGCTGAACATGCTGAAGTAAAATGTTTGCCCCGCAACTTGAGTCGCGTTCATGGTAATGACGAAGGTATTATTAGTGTTTGGTGCGGTTTTCGTATTGACAATGGTGGCATTGATTTGGTAGTAGTCAACAGTTGGGACATCTATCCTTTTTGCCGTCGTCGTAGCCCAAATCTCGCCAGTGGTGTTCGATCTTAACGAGATATTGAAATCCGTAGGACTACTGTTCTTTTTCCTCGGTGCATTGGCCAAGACATAAAAAGAAACAGTGAAATTCTGAGGACTGACATCCATACCCCACCATCCTGTGATGCTATTAGTGATACTCTGGAGAACCAGCAACGGAGCAGTAAAATCACCATGGTTGGCAAAACCAACCTCTCCCGTCGCATTCTTCGGAATGTCAATTTGCATTGCTGTGGGCAAAGAATCAGATAATGGATGCAGCTTATCCAGAGATAATCTGACGTTGCCAATAGCTTGCCAGCCCGTTAATACTGGTCCAGTAGGTAACCTAGGATTCTCAGACTGAACAATCACATCGCCGTCAAGGCCGGGGGTTTGGCCTAACTTGACATCTGAACCTACGATAGTCTGTTAGTTTTTGTAGCATCAACGTGAGAGGGAAGTCTGATACCCTGAAACGCTCGGTTTGTGAGTAGTTCGGCGTAGATCCCACCATCCCCGGAATGATTAATATCTTCAAACATTAGACCGTAAAGGTATCTGTTCTTCGTGAGTAAGGAACAATTACTCACATACCATGATATTACTTACGGAGCAGTCGCATTCCTCATCGTAACATTCCTAAGAGAAACATCAAGAACCACTTCACCATCGTCCGCCGACGTCGCATCCACATACTCCGCCCTAGAAACCTCTCCCAATCGCCGTCTTGAACTCGACTGAGCAGTGCATATGAATGCAATTGCAAGCCACAACGCTAAACATTCCCACCTCGTCGACATTGTTCAAAAACTATCGTGGTGGAATGCGCATCGTCGCCAACTCTCAATAGTGAGATAACACGAATATAAAATATATAAACCGCCAGGGTTGCTATTATTCCGGTGTACATAGTGGTTATTGCGGAAAGGGGCCGAGGGTTGTCAATAACACTCAGCTAAACTTGGGGTTCACAATGTAAGTGCTCAAATTAAGTCGAAGAGTTTATTGGGCATTTCCAGCTTTTGATAGTGTGGTTTGTGCGATCCTTGATCTCGACAAGGCTGACTTCTTCCTTCATCGGGTAAATCTCGAGCGACGTGGAATATGTAGGACTGGACTCGCTGAAATTGGGCCATCTGGGGCTGGCATTTCTTTTCAAGTGAGCTGTGGTGAAGGACGCCGGGATGCATCTGCATATCTCCCAAAGGCGGATGAGGCCAATAAATCGTCAATAAACCATTGTCTCTCAGAACTGTCTACAAATGAGCAAAGTAGATATTCATTAAGGATCTCCATACCCTCCAAGCCCATAGATAAAGCCTGCTAAATCAATAATCACAACAACATATTACCAATACCCATGTCAATCTAGCTACTATTTTTGATCGTCTTCCTTAGTCAGTGGCCGTTGAAATCCAGCACGCATTCCTCTTCCAAGATTAACACTGCGTGGCACAAATCTCAATGCTGACATGGACGCTCCCAAAGCCTCGACAGCAGGGTCATGTTGAATAGCCTGTCTGGACTTGGCTGTTCCTTGGTTCGTTTTGGATGGTTCCGCGACCATGCTTACGCTTTCGACCATTTCAACACTCCTCGTTTGCGTCGACTGTCGCCTGTTGGGAGTCCAATTGTTGCGCAGCATTGTAGAACGTTTATCAATGCCGTCATTGACTATGAAGAAATCGTAGAACTACATTGAATTAGCATATTTTAACCTTGGTGGTCAGCTATAACTTCTTAGATGGATGGAACGACAACAAGTTCTCTTTCTTACTTTTGGGAAGCCATGCTTGTCTATGGCATGTCTCTTGCGTTTCGCTGGCGTAGAACAAAACCTATCGCAGTCTTTAACAAAACAACCATACTAGATATGCAATATCAGACTGATGGCTTGTCAAACAGTGAAAGGATTAGAATTGCTACCGTTTTCTCGCCCCGTTCACGTCGGATTTCATTGAGAGGATTATGATTATCCGCAATGTGCAAATCCAGATAGTGCTCAGAGGGAAAATTTCTGTTGCACTCGGGACAACGATTGAAATGATTTTGTTGATAATGCACGTTGTAATCTTCATAGGATGAAAAGCTCAAGGGATTGTGTGGGGGTAGATGACACTGCATTACTGCAGGGGAAGTGTGAGATGCTTCTGATCTGCTGGTGTGGGCATATTTTGATGGACGTTTATCATCTGTTGAATTTGGCGGTGGTGTTGCACCATCGGTTGATATGACACCTGAAGAGGTATCACCTGAATCTGACGAAGATGCATGCGACTCTGCTCGAGTACGTTTGGACATGGCTGTAGTATGGCGTACTGTGCAAGCCCAAAATGAAGGTCAACATACACCTGCTTGGTGAAAATCTTGGGATAAGAGATTTTAGCAGTTGTTGAAATGGTAAGAGGTTGCACAAAGACCAAAACAGCTGATCTAGATAATGCACGCGTATAAGGAGAAAAACGAAGTTCAAATGAAGCTCAAGAGCTATGCCAAGACAGGGCGCTGATCGACCCACTAAAAAGCACTAAGCTTATGTAGCGTGCCGCCCCTCTAGTTCCGTGAACCCTCGACCTCCACCATTTCGTGAAGGAGCACCACCACTCCACCCCGTCCCAGCTCGCTCACCACTGCGAATATCACCATCCCTTTGACATTACTAACGGCTACATTCTTTCTAGAGCAATAGACCGGTCAAGCAGGATCCACCGCAATTGCTGCATCTTCTCTTTGCTTGCTATCGTAGCAGCAATCAAGCACCCCGCAATGCGCTTAGATAGAACTGAGCAATACCACGGTCTCCACCAAACCATTCTGTGACCGCACGGTCTACAACTGCCCGCCACTCTCTTCACCCTCACTTAGTAAATATGGCGGGACATCCGCGATCAAATGGACACTATTGCTACTCCATATATGCGAACGGCACGGAACACCCAACTAGCGAACTCATGGCAGAACTTGGAAGCAACCTCCACCAGATTGTCGATGACAAGTTCAAAGGACAGTCCAACTTGAGTGTGGAGAGTGACTTGGCCCTGTAAGTTATTGCACCATTCAGTAAATTATAAGAACACCACTAACATAACTAGATATCGCGCAGCATGTCACAACATTATTCTCGCTGACTTCCCAATTGCCCAGCAGCAACATGTCGACGACGCACTCTGGATGATGCATACCAAAATACACGGGAAGTTCCGTCAGCTTCTACACAAGGTAAGTGCGATCGCACGATTATGACTCGTCCCTTCCCAAAATAGCTTGGAAGGGTCTGCGACTTCAGTGCCTTCCTTCCGCTTTAGGCGTACACATGTCGCAGTGATATGGCAACTGTACATCTGTCAGGTGTCCAAGACGCGACCATCAGAGTGGAAGCAACGGCATCACAGTAAATGTGCTGACCTGTAATTAGATTGCTCGTACAGAGCACAAGAGATCCCCCACCTGGCGGGCAATTGCCAAAGAGTACACAGTCTTTATCAAGTCCAGCCAAGCCGCGTACCGTCAATTTCTTCGTGATTTGGATGCACGTTATCCAGGAGTCACCAATCTTAACCGTATCGCCCAGGCCTTCACGAACGGAAATGTGGGCACTGATCAACAGCCCTCTCCAGTTTTCGTTACTCAGGAGCTCAGCGAAGGTATCATCGATTTGACTTGCGAGAGCTTGTTGCATTTGGGAGATCTTTCACGCTGGAGATATGTCGCCCAACTTGACAGCAACACTCAGTCCGGGTGGAAGAACGCCGCAGCATTCTATAGCCTGGCACAGGAGGTGCAGCCGGCATCTGGTTATCCATCCCATCAACTTGCTGTGCTCGCTTTGGCGGATAACAAAGTGTTCTACGCTCTAGATCACTTGTACCAGGCCATGTGCGCGCGTCAAGTCCACCCCGAAGCAGCCGCCAATCTGGACTTACTCCTCCGAAAGCGACTCACTAGGGTACCTACGCACGAAGGAGAAGTCAATCAGCTTGTGCCTATCCAGGCGGTAATGGATTGGGTGCGCCCAAAAGATGAAAACAACGACATTGCAACTCTTCGCGCCTATTTCCTGCAGTTGCACGCAATGTGCTACCCCGGAGTCGAATTTGCTTCCCACAACGACATAGAAGACGAAATCATGTGGAGGCTAACTAATGCTTTGAAACATCGACTCGAACTTAGCTCCACACTCTTTCGAATGGTGGTCATTAACATCGGCGCTGAGCATGTCGCTTTTAACAAGGCGCAAGCAGATATCGAGCCAGAAAACAATGCACGAGCCTACATCTTCTTCGTTCGCCACAACGTTCGCACATTCACCGCACTTCTCTGCCACCTCCACGAGCAACTTGAAGAGCAGTCACGTGAGGGTGTTGCCGCGTCAGGAGGTCATAGTCCAAACATCAAGATCCCTCCAATCTCCGATGCGGCCATGTATTCCATTCGACTGTACTCCTTGTGGTTCACGCAAAATTGTGTTTTCCTACAGCGTTGCACCGAACCTGGTCAGCTTGAACCCAAGTCTGTCGAGTACATCCGCAATATGTTCACGTATTTGGCACCCGTTTTGACTTTCATCTTCGAACAGTATCCGCTATCTGATGTTTTGGCTACTGGGGAGTTGGAATACTTGCTCAGAGAGGAAGAGGCAACCATGGGGTTCCTTCCATTGCAAGGTGAAGTGAACAAGGATGTCTGGCGTAAAGAAGGTGTTCTGAAGGCTGTGATGAGGAATGACAAGAGCGAGGAGCAGATATCTGCGGAACATCTGGTTCGTTTCCGAGATATGTTTGGACGTGGAGTCTTGGTAGCGCAGGATCCAGTGAGTGATTTCCCTTGTCTCGCAATATTCTTGTTTCTAATTACCCCTCGCAGTCCTCCGTCTTCATCCTAACCGACGCCGGCAAAATTCTGTACGAGGAAGCAGCACCCGAAGGCCCAACCGCGCTCTTCTCTCCTACACCGGCGCAAGAACCAGAGGGTGAGCCCTTCACTCCCCCACCGTACGCGGGAGATGGTAACATCGTTCGCCTCGCCGACTCAACTGAAGACTTTGGACAGTATCAAGCCCTCTGGCTTGACGGCCAGACTGACCAGCGAGGTCTCAACCCTTCGGCACCGGTTTACGAATTTAAGTCTCCAAAACCACTACCTTCACAGACTTTTGGGCTGAATGAAAATCAAATTCGTCAGATTCTCTTTTGGACTGGGCCGCTTCCTCGACCAACTCCCCCTTGTGAGGCCCCCGTTGGAATGGCGCTTCCTAGGCAGCTTCCTATGGTTCTCATCAATGCTATTGATGTTTGTTGGATGACACCTGCTGGGGAGGCCGCTAATCACGTTTGGCCTATCCGTCCCTTTGGCAAGTCCTTGTACCCGAAAGACGGTACTTGAAGCGTCTATCGCCCTTCATAACGGATGGATCCATTATTTTCTGGCAGCATTGCCACATTCTGCCATTCTGCCATTCTGCTTCTGTTCAGATTCAGGGAATATGTTTGCACCGTGCAGCGACACCGAAAGGCGTCGCTTTCGTGTCCTTAGATTCTGCTGCTCTGGGCGAAGTTTTGGCGGACGACTCCAAGTCAATATCACTCTTGTACGACAATCCATTTGCTTCAAAACTCACATCACATCTATCCTTCGATTGAGGAGCGTGGTCTTTTGCGGTTTGAGCAATCTATCATTTGAGCAGCCGATAACTACACAACAGCATGTCTATACTTTTGTGTAGGCGGATCGAAGTGGAAAAAATTAAAGATTTGATTAGGTTCAATTTCTTGCATGTTTCCCTTCATTCAATGGTTTGAGAAGAGGAGAACTTTTAGCGGTTGGAGACACAGTGTATGAGTGACGAATGGGAAGCTTTTATATTTGGTGAACTGGGTAGGCAAGGAAGATTATCTGGACTTTATTGTCTTTTGATGATGATATGATGGTGATGGGGATATTTCTTGCGTGTGCTGTGCTGTGCTTCTCTTCTTTTCAATCCCTTTCTTTCTATTGTAGCAATGTGGTGGGTTTGAGGTTTTATCATCAAAAAAGGACTTTTTAATTCTCGAGATCTGAAATGCGTGTTAGTCCCCAAGCAATTGAACGACTAAAGCCAAGAAGCTCGAATAAGAAGAATGATAGGAATTTTAGGATGGGAATCAGTCACTGTTTGAAGGAAATTTATGCTCTGAAGTTTGAAATAAAGCTGAGCAAAGATTGTGTAGAAAAGCGTAAGAATGAGTCGTAACCTTGTTTTTAAAATAATACGCCAGAAGAAGCTCATGATGTTACAATCCCCGACGCTATCTAGACCAACCATCTTTGATAAAATGGCGCCTGTAGCAGAAGTACCTTTCCCCATCCCAAATGTAATACTCGCTCATAAGAATGCCACGAATTAGGAAATACAAAGCATATTCACTACACCCCATCCAATTAGCAAACACCCCATCCAATTAGCAAACGCCCCAACTCGTACCAGAGACCCGCCAGAAACCCGCCAGAAACCCGCCAGAAACCCGCCAGAAACCCGCCAGAAACCCGCCAGAAACCCGCCAGAAACCCACCAAAGCGTACGTATGCTTATCCAAAATGATATCCCAAAACACGATCCAAACAAAACTGCCAACGAAAAAAATACCGGCTATATCAAAACGTGAACGAATCCCCCGGATTGCAAACAGCGAACATACAACCCAAACCCCTCCCTTCCTTTGCCAACCTGACTTCATGCTCTTTCAATTCCTCCAAAATACTTTGTTGCACGAGCGGTCCATCTGCCATTGAATCCTTGACGTGTATAACAATGATCTTCACATCTTTCAGAGGTGATTCATACGATCCTGCAGTCTCGGCTGCCGCGATAGATACCCGTGATGGGATATACTTAGACGCGTCGCTATCGATTCGTAATCGGTTTTGTAGCGCTACTACTGGTGTATTAGGACTAGCTGCTTCTTCTTCCACCAGATCGGGCATACTCTCATCAATGTGGTTGTTATGGCTGTTGTGGTGGCCATTTCCAGTTCTCGTCCTCGAGGGTCGTCTATTCTCATCAGGGGTAGGTCCTAGAGATGTATTCGTGCGTTTGCGTTTCCGTCCCACAGCACTGGATGTTTCCCTTTTCTTCTCGACCACCAAGTCCGCCAGGTTTTGTAATTCCTGTATCAAATGCCGCGGAGCCAGATGCCCAAATAAAACTTTATCGTCTTGCGTATCACTGTAGGAACATTCGATGAATACACCCGTCAGTAAGCCATTCACTATTTTAGTCGCCGCTTCGGACCAGACGTAATGCGTTCTTGGGAGTAAAGACAGAGAATCCGGTTCCACGTCTCCAAACATGAGGATTTCTTTCCCGGTTCTGTCGGCACGAATGAAAAATGCGGTGCTGTCTACGACGGGCTGTATGATTTCGGGTTGCTGCTGTTGCTGTTGCTGTTGTTGGTATAATGTTGGTGTACCTGGTTGGCTAGGCTGGCTTATCATGCTCGCTCTCCTGCCTCCTTCCACATGACCGAGTTTGACAACGTCGCCTGGTGTGTGTGGTGTAGAGTAAAGTTGCTGATGGATGTGACTGCTCGCTGGGTTGGGTATGCTGTTCCTTCTTACTTGTAGTTCGGGCTGTGGATGTGGATTTGACGCGCACTTCCCATGAGAGATTTTAAACCCTTTCACAGCAAGACCATTGCACACTTCGATGAACCCTCTTGAACTTCCCTCTCCCAGGGCAGGATTCCCGCCTTCAGTCAAACGTTGAAACGTCACAAGTCCAACCCCATTGTCTTCATCCGTCAAATTCGGCCAGATGATATCATTGAAAATATGCGCCTTGATCGCATTGACGGTAAAGGGCAAAGCAGCTAACCGCTTCGGCCTGGACGTGTTGTGAAAAGCAGCCGTATTGATAGCAAAACCACAAAGATGATCCAAGTGTGGATGTGTTATTAGATACGTGCTCACGTGTTCTCTCACGACATGGACTGCGTTTGCACGCGCTGACTCGTGCGGGAGTGCTAAACCCGCGAATGGTCCTTTTTCGAGGACGCGAACTGTGGCTTCTGGGGAACTTGAGCGTTCACCGCCATCATTGCTGCCGGAGGACTCATGGTCGGAGTCTGGGCCCGGGGCTGGGAGTGATGATACTAGGGGAAAGTCTTGTTGGAGGATGCGCGTTATGGATGCGAGATGGGAACCTGCATCTACGGCCAGCACTGATCCCTTTTCCCAATTTGAGGCCATGGATCTAACGAGGAAACCCGTTACATTGTCCTCTGATGGTCCACCCCCGGATCCCTTGAAGATATTAGATTGAAAATCTCTTGTGAATATGGTGCTGCATAATCAAAGAAAACATTGGCACATCTATTGCGCATCCTCAACTGAAGTTCCAAGATCGCACCCTCGAAATATGACCAAGCCAACATGAAAACAAAAATAGACATACCAAACATATCACCTGCAGCCCCGGCACTTCAACTGTACTCCGTCTCCTTCCCACAGACGCATGATGGCGATGGACGTCCTTCATCCGCGCTTGCCAACCTTTTACGGAAACCCGCGTTTCCAAACCAACAAAAATAGCGCCGATAACAGGGAAAGGTCTCAGCAAGTCCCTTTACTCTGGACTGATGTCGTTTGAAAATGAACAGGGGTCAACGTCGAGATGAAAAGCTCCCGCGGCAAGCAGCCCGTAAAAGGTCGTTACCCGTCGATTTCTAGGTGTGGAAGACGCGTAGGACGCGGAGTCCTTGTTGTCCCTTAGAGACGATTACTTGGAGATCTCGTTCGCGATGAGATTCTACCCGTTGCGGTATTTGGCCGTTAACCCGAGATGTAGACAGCCGTTGTAACCTTAGTTGACCGCCCCGAAAAAGCCGTTGCGGAATTGGCACACAACCTAAGTTGGAGAAACGGACGCCAAGGGGAGCCTTTTATATCTCCAATATAACCGTCGAGGGGTGCCAGCAGAGAATAAAGATGGGCTCAACAAGAAAAAGGAAGTGGTCACGCGAACAGGCTAGCAACCAAAGAACGATGCGACCCCAAAGGAAAAGTCAAAACTGGCGACACCACCGCGAACGTTCTGGTCAAGAAAAAACGGCAAAAACAAATATTGAGGCTGGAAGTAAGGAATGCAAAAGCATCGTCAGTGCGGCGAAAAAGTTCCCGTAACATTGCCCTGCATTCGAAAGCGGAGGTTTTTGGGTGACACAACCCTTGGCGGCAGTTCTCGAGTCCGTAATTAGGTAACTACCATCGAAGTGACACTAGGTTTACTTGTGCAGTTAATATCGAGGATCTATTTCAAGATTGTTTCATCACGTTAGATAATTAAAAGTATAAAAGCATGTCTGCTACGAAACGTCGGCTCCCAAAAAGCTACCCAGCAGGAGATGCGGCGTGTCACTTCAAGGATTCTACAGTACATGGAGAGGCGCATCACACATTGTGGCCGGGTTCCATTCTCGAGGCGCATTTATACTGCATCACGATGGATTGGTGGCTTGGAAACTAGAAATCTTCTCCCGTTCTTCTAGAATATTGCCAAAACAGGGGTGCATCTTAAAGCCGCTTCTTTTGATTCATCTATGAGGATAAAGGTTTGTCACCTATGAGCAAGCCCAAAAGTGAGACCATCGATCACTACGCTTCATCGCTGCCTATATTTCATAAGTCGTGCCCGACCATTTTTTGGACACATCGTAAACATAGCCTCATCGCACAAAAAGTACACTATCCCTTGTTCCATGTACAAATGGTCTAACCGGGACCTCCTACTTGAAGACCTTGCCGTCAGCCCTATTGGACAAGTGTTAATACGAGTAATCGCAAAAGTGCGGCATTTTTGACGCAACATACCACTCGTATTTCTTCCCCTCGACCTCGATTGGTTTATCCCAAGCCCACATGTCATCGACAAAGGTCTTGTCCTTTTCGCTCTTTGGGTCGAGCTTGGTGAACTCGTAGCTCTCGTAGTCGGGAGCGACGTCGAAAGCTGGAAGGGCTTCTTGGCCACGGACCAAGAATGCGCCCTTGATGATCGAGTCGTTGGCGGTTCCGTAGACGGAAGCGGCACCAAAGATGTACTTGCGGCTACCTTCGAGACGGGCGAAGAAGCCACCTTTGTTTTATTAGTATTGAGCTAATGTTTGCGGATCACTGAATCACTCACCGACGAGATTGCTGGTCATGAAAACCTGAGTAAGCTCATCGTTGTACTTGTAATCGACCTGCCACAAAGAGAATTCCTCAAAGTTCATGTTCTCCCAGAACCAGGGCAACGCAACCTCGCGTGTCTCTTCGTTGGAGTACTTGCGCTTCCAGTCGTCGAGAACAAATGTGCTACGTCCAAGGGCTTCAATTGGATGCTTGGCTTTTGGTTGTTGTGGTGCGTCATCCTCTTCCTCGTCGTCGACTTCCTTAGCCTTAGGTTTAGCTGCGGCAGCCTCCTTCTTGGGCTTTTCGGCCTTTGGTGCGGCATCCTTCTTTGGTGGTGGGACGTTCTTGATAGCCTCGTCGATGAACTTGAATGGATCGGCGACCTCGGAGAAGACTGGCTGGTTGTAGACGGTCTCGTACCAACGAGTAACGTTGGGGTTCTCCTCGCGCCACTTCTTGTCGAAGAAGTACTGGAAGCCACGAGCAATGATACCAACAGCGAAGAGATCGGCGAGTGTCAAACGCTCACCGACAAGGTAGGTGTTGACCAACAGGTGGTCTTCGAGAACCTTGACGGCCTTGAGGGCAGCTTTCTGTGACTCATCGACGTTCTTCTTGTTGTAGGGATCGCGACCGATGAGAGGGCGGAACCAGCCACCAAGTGGGGTGAGTATCTCGGTGTTGGCGAAGGACATCCATTTCAGAATGGAAGCATAATCCTGTTTGGTCTTACCTAACAGGGTAGTCTTCTCGTTCTGTGAGGTGACTGTTTACGGATCAGCTGTCATACGTGTATAAAATGGGAATTGCATTGTCAAGTATGGCAGGGTATGATATTTCTCAGAGTGTGAATACGGTTCTCAACAGGTTGTTTTCAGACAGGGATAACTGTTTGATATAAACTTTCATCATAGAAATAGGGTATGGGTGGGTGCATTAGATCAAGCTGGACAACGTACGATAGATGGCGATAGCAATGCACTCGCTAAGGACGAAACCATCGGCGCCTTTGAAGGTGGGGACTTTGCCCAAGTGGTTAAGCAGAAGATAATCAGCAGAAACTCCCTCTGCTGGTGTAGTTTTGGCAATCTCAAGCTCAAGCTTGTTGGCCTTTGCAACAGCCTTGAGAGCTGTGGAGCGCGGGTTGCCCTGTTGTTTGAAATGGGATCGGTTAGCAAAAGCTGCAGGTGGGGGAATGCTGGTGGGAAATTCGAGGTATGATCACACTTACGGGATATGTATAGAGCGTCCCGAAAGCCATGGCTGCGGTTTGTTCTAAACAATCTTTATTCTAGCGAGCAGCCGATTTGTGTGGTGTTGTGGTTGTTGCTGGAAGAAATGTTGTTAGGTTGTCCACTTTACAGTCATTGAAATTGAAAAAATAAACGCTTGGCAAGCTTGGACCTACCAGCAACTATTCACGTTCAACTGCTCGAGTTGGCATCTGAACCTAAGAGCTATCAATTACCCGCCCATCTCGAGATGAAGGGCCCGGAACTCCATAGGGGCATCAGGGCTGCCATCCAGTGTCTCCATCGGCCTACATCTTCTACACATAGCGTCCTTGCCCCGCGACTAAGAAGACATCTAACCCCTAAAACCTTCAGATGTCTTACTACAGACAACCATCAAGGATCAGAGTCACAACCAGATTTCAAAGCAGCACCTGAGATCGACCTATCACCTGAGTCGCAGAGGAAAGAAGATGTACAAGAAGCACTTCGGCATCACATCAACAGGCTCTTGACGAGACAACACGTCAAAAAGCACGAACAAGCATCCAAGGATGCTCTACTCAATCGGATTCGCATCGTCCCAGCATCGCCATCTTATTTCACCGCCAAACCTTCCTTTACGGATGATTTGCTTTCATTACAAGCACTTTTAAGAAAATATCAGACCTTACCCGTCATGCCCCCTGGCCAGGCACCACGAGTGGCATGGCTAACCCTCGAAGAATACAAATCAATGGTGGGGTCTGAGCCCGTCAAATCCGCCCGCTACACACGCCTTGTAGAACTACTGCAACGTCTCAACTACATAAACGTAGAATTGGTACCGCAAGAAGTCCACAAAGCTCTAGACCGTTACAAAAGAGCCATACAGCCAAACCTCAACGTTGCGAAGAAGCATTTTCCCGACCAGGTTGGAAGAGCACTGGGAATAGGCCGAAGGAAAACTTCAGTGGCAAGAGCCTATTTGATAGAAGGGGAAGGGGAGATTTTAATCAATGGTAAAAGTTTGACGCAGTTCTTTGGGAGGGTGCATGATAGGGAGAGCGCGATATGGGCACTGAAAGCTACAGAGAGGGTTAGTAAGTATAACGTTTTTGCTCTGGTGGAGGGTGGGGGTACTACAGGGCAGGCGGAGGCTATCACTTTGGCTGTAGCGAAGGCACTAATGGTACATGAGCCGCTGCTGAAGCCGGCGTTGAGGAGAGGTAAGTGCTATTGTTCAAGAATGTGCATACTCGAAGAAAAGCTAACGACAGCACAGCTGGTTGCGTCACGCGTGACCCGAGGAAAGTGGAAAGGAAGAAGCCTGGAAAGCTTAAGGCCCGAAAGATGCCCGCTTGGGTCAAACGATAATACCCAATTTTGTGCATGTACAAACAATGTTACACTAACTTTTTTCTGTGCAAAGTAATTATCTTATGCGCATCCAACAGCTGCATGTTACCCAAACAATTGAATGGACCGCGATACGCTTCAATGTCACATGCTAAAGGTGCGAATAGGAGATGGTACCTTTAGAGGGGGGACAAAGTTCCAAAGCCCGTCCAAATTGGTGCTCATAGCAGTCTTGGATGGACGGGCGGAACCGGAAATGTTTGGCATGAAACCCAGGCCTTCTACGCAGCAAGAAGTGACATGAGTCCAATCCTCAGATTCAAGCCCGCAAAGTGCATGCCGGCCTGATAAGGTAAGGAACGTACCTATGAAATACTCGATTCGAAAGCACGTGATCATGGTCCGAACAGCTTTAAAACCAGGCAATAGCGTTAAGCGTCTAGATTTACAAAGACCGGGGTCTCAAGGCTTGTTTACATTGGTTACCTCGGGATCACATCAGAGCTGACAGACAGCGGTCAAGCCCGGATCACGGTCATCCTTCGATTCAACACAGCCCCTGCTGTACGAGTTCAAGGGACATGCGGTACGACTTGTCAGTCTGAAGATGAATCGCCTAACCTTTACTGGGGCCCATGTAGCAATTGGGGCTAGCCGCCCGCTTGTTGCCCAGGTCGCATGGAGGCGATCGAGAACTGAGCAAGAGCCGCATAGCCAGCCTAACAAAAGAACAGCGATCACGTGTCCGGCTTTCGGGGCAAGGCCATAGCCCGATATGACCTGAAACGGCTTTGCGTCATGGATGTCGCTTTGGATTGTTCGAGGGTTGTCCATGCAGACCATGCAGCGAGCCGCTGAAACGGCAATTGAAATCTTAACGGGCGTGACATTGCGCTTGAAGATTTTGAGCTTTTCTATTGGTTGGCGATTGATGGATTATTGCACATTTGGAGGCCTGAACTTTTTCAAGTCGCAAGAATTTCCAGGTATTGAGCCAGGGCCCGAGGCTCCCAAGCTGTTGAGCAAGTATAGAGCAGAATACAGCATGATGTGGTTAGTGATACGTGACGATAGAGGCAGAAACACTAGGGACGGCGTGAGAGTTGAATTGTGGGTCTTAACGGTGGTTTTAATTATTATCCGGCTGTGTTGTTGATTGAAGAAATGTCGATGGGTCGGTTGATCGTCGACGGAGGCATGTGCGGACGAATTGGCGCGTGTCTCTTGATTGCTAACACGTGCGTATGCCTCTTCTATGAGGACCCTGACTCGAAATATTCATTAGTGGGATGGCCTATATTGCACAGAGATATAGGAAGTAATGCGCGGTAAATCAATTGGGCCGGTAGGATTGTGATATAGTGAATCTTAACTCACCCAGCCAATAAGATGGGGGTTGTCGGTATTACTTGAGTTGGATTTTGCTGATTATGTTAGACAGGCATAAACAAATGGGTGATATAGCCAGATCAGGTAAGTCAACACGATACCGATTTCGCTCGGAGTGATTCTGTGGTCTATGAAGCTTTGGGTGTGTGCACTGCCACTGCGCTCTATCAAGTACATATTGTCTTACTCATTACATGGCCTACGACTCGCGCAGATTGTATGAGCGTAGCGATATCAATTTGCTCTTCATCTCCACATCCAACTTTTTCTTCATCTTCCGAATAAGGCCTTTCAGCTTCTACCTTTTAGCGCTCAGTCCTCCATAAGGACTAGTCCATATGTGCTATCGCATGGACACTAACTTCTTCAAGTTTGACTATCAAATCACCGGACGTGTAAGATTAAATTCAAGGCTGGTTTCACGGATCAAAAGCCGCCCGTTTGACGGAAGAGGCGCACGGGAAGATTGAAACGTAGAAAAATCGAGATGTCATTTTTGAGTTCCAGAAGTGTGGAAGAACCTGAAACAGATTCTAGAAAGAGGCTTCTCAAATTTCGCCAAAAGCGCCCATGACTCTACTACCGCCCCACACGTGGCTGGCGCAAAAGCCAGTTGGCGACCGATTCTCTGGAGTTTCGTCTTTTGAAGCCTCTGCCCAAGGGCAAGATCGTGATTATTGCAAACGCACTCCGAGCGTACTTGACCAGACTCGGTCATCAGACGCTTCTGTGCTTTGCGTTGATGTATAAAATAAATAAGGCTTTGAGCCAAACAGAACTTGATAGCATAGATTGTCACCTCCGATACGTGAATAGTGGACCAGATTCTCAATGTACATCGAGGCCTAGCTGTCACAACTGTCAATCGATCCATTATAAAAATTGAAGTGCTTCAAAGAATGCCATAAGGCGACCAATCAACAAAAAACGAGCATTGATTTCCGTGGTAATTCCCGGTCTGACCAGTTTTGATCGACGTGTGCAATACGGGAGGTATGAAAACCAGCTTGTCGTTGCGAGAGCGAATATGAAACCCCTGCTTCCATTTGTGCTTCACAAAGGCTTGGAGGTTCCGTCCCTGGTTATTCGCAATGCAACTTCGGGGAAATTGAAGACCCATGGTGGCCGAATCAACATTCCTACAGTCATCAACTGATACAATCCAGATAATGGGTTTGCAAAAAGCCAAATTAATGAAGGTAGGGAATGTGTGAGCGAATCATTACAGAGGGATTGTAACTTCACGCCATGGTTTCAAACCAAATGCTCCGCCATCGGGATCCATCTATTTGAGACTCCAACATTAGCCTCAATGGTCGCCCGACTCGAGATTGATGCTGACACAGTAGTCCGTGGAAACGAGCAGATAGGCAAAGGCCGATCCGAAAATGGTGCTTCAATTAGTTCTGTGGCGCACTTCAAACCAAACGCAGCAGCAAACGGCCTCGAGCAGAGTACGAGTATCGTGAATTGATGCTGCGGTGCTCGCGATGGCGGTGAAGATGGTGTTTTTGAAGTCAACTTGCAAAGGCCTGGTGGTGGAATGGCGTCTGGTTTACGAGTTGTGCAAGCCACAATTCATGAATCCATCTTGACTTTTGACCCGATATGCAGCCAGATCTTGCGCTAGAGTAGAGAGTTTTTGTTATTTCCCGAGCCACACCAACACACGCACGCACGCGGAAAGGCCGCCGAGCAGCGAGCTAAAAGTGATATGGCGACTGGTTTCTGCTGCTGGTCGCTAGCTGATGCTGAAGTTGGATTCAGACTTGGTTGGGTTTTTTCCTTCTTCGCACTCCCTTTTACCTCTTCCGGTGGCGCTTTATTGTGTCATCTCTTCAATTGCCAGGCGGAGGCGGAGCACAATATACAGCCAGCCCTAATCCCGATCACAGTCGCAGAGCTGCTCAGCTCTTTTCCTCGCTCATCCGAAGTAGCCCGTCTCCAGGTGAGTCGCCTTCCCTTCTCGGCCATAGCCCGGTTCAGCATATGGTACAGTTGGCGCGACTTATAACGGTCAACACGTGCAAAGGTACCTGGCTCGGGCTATATCCATTGTTTTCCCATAAGGCATTGGCCAGTCATCTGAGAAGCGCCTAACAAGCTTTCCGCAGGTTTGACACTCTGTGTTCCATTTGGCACTCGGACCTACCGGAGAGTGTCAAGTAGGTGAAGCATTTACGGGGGTCATTGTACTGTTAAAAAGTACCCATCGTCAATTGGAGGTCCAAAGTGATCGCTTTTCACCTGCAGCCCAACTGTCGATTTGTTTTGCGCCTCACCTCTGCCCAGCCGATCTTGACAAGGACCATCCTTTCCCAATTCATTCCAAGCCTGTCTACTAGGACCCAAAAACACTAGCAGCATTTTGACGTATCAAAAGCTACGATTTCCAGAAGCTGTCAATTGTCAACAAACCAAAGCCTTGTTGCCTCGAAGATTCCCTAGCTTTTTTACCCAGCTACTACCTTCTCTACTCAACTTAACCTTGCATCCCTTTTCAGGAATCGATCCTCACTCTTTTTTCCGAAGGCTCTCTTACGGATCCCGGAACGTATCCTTGCGCGCATCGTAGGTATTGTGAGGCTGGCGTGCCGCGAATCATTATCGAAGCCCAACAGCTGCGCTGCTGGTTGGCTATTGAGTTGCTTTCGACCTCACTCCTTCAAGTTCACCCCATTTCGTTGGCATTGCTGTGAGTTCGTCTAAATCATTTTCCCTCGCCTTCCGGAAAGTCCACTCACTCCCTCACCTCAGCAACATCAGCGAATCTCAATTTCTGATCACACTGCCGTTCCACCGTTCTACGGAACCACCGCGCCGAAAATCCTTATTTTCATTTAGGTAGCTTTTTCACAGGTCGAAAAGCTGGCTATTGTCTATGCAACCCCACCATTATCGCCCTCGGCGCAACGGACGGCTCTCGAAGCGTCCAATCTGAAGAGCCGCTCCACTGGTATGGACAGCAATGACCGTCGTCAAAGACAGAACAATCCCTCAGGTTACGCAAACCAGCAAGGGCTCATCCAAACTTCGCCGCAATATCCAGCGACCAGCTCAGCGGACCGCTATAGACAATTAGCAGTTCAATCGCCTTCTTCAGTGCCCACTGCCGGAAGAGGTGGCAATCTTCCTGGGTACAGCTACCCGTCTCCGTACGGTGAGAATGCCCACTTTAATGGCTCAGCGATGAATGCGGCACCGCTGCAATATCAAGCCGAGTATGGGCAGGACACGCAACGTTCACAGCAGCAATACCCGCAATATGCGTCAAATATCATGTACAATGTGCCGGCACAACAGACCGCGTCTCCTCAGTCACCGTACGAGACTGTGCAACCGTACCAGCAACCGCGGCAATCTGCGGCCATCGAGGTTCTTTCAAGTCAGTTTGGGGTTCCACAACCATATTATGTGCCTGGTGAAGGAGGGCCGACTAGTGTGCCTAGCTCCGCCATTGCAGGACAAAATGTGCCTTCTCAATATACGTCAATGTCTTATACGACGCAAAGTCCAGTCGGCCGCGAACCTCTAGCGTCTGCATACGCCACAGGAATGGCCGATCCAACCCAGAATAGCCCTCAAGCGGGATATGGGCAACCTTCATACAGTGCGCAAAGTGACGCGGCTCTTGACAGTGCATACGGGCTATATCAAACGGAGTTGCGCAGGACGTTTGAATGCGTTCGCGATGGGCGACTAGCAGAAGCAGGGAACTCATTGATCCACATATCTGACTGGTTGTTGGGCAATGCGGAAGCTTTAGGTAGGTCTCAGCCACTGTGAATAGTTATGATCGAGCCGCTGACATTGACCACAGGTTTAGTCCGCGACGATGAAGGTATGCACGGGGAACGCCTCAAATTGTGGGAAGAATTCAACACATGTTGGCTTTCAGCTTTGCAGAAGCAGCGGGAGCTGTCTTCACAATGGCTCGATTCAGGACAACGCCCGCTCCCGCCTTCATCACTCATGGAGTCAGATCAGATGGAGAGTATGGGTAAAGAACTTGTACGACTTTGCGACATTATGGAAAAACACGGCTTGGTAGACTATCAAATGGGGGTTTGGGAAGAGGAGATTATCACTCGTAAGTTATCAAAATATTAGTATCCTTGTACATATCTACATACTAACACGAGTAGTTTTGAACGGTTGCCTCGATCTCCTGGAGGAACAGGGCAATTCTGTACGACCAAACGCTGCATCATCATCAACAAATGCTCGCCGGAGCTGAATAGTCTTTCAGTTTCATCAGATCGGAATTTGAGCGCTTTCTTTTGTTTTCCTTATAATTGCATCTGTATTGTACGCAGTATTTGTATGCTGACCAAGTTTCTTTGCACAATTTCGGCGCGTTGCGGTGACTTACAAGGGAGGATATACCATGCATAGACAGCGTCTGCGGACTTAGATCAGGGGGGAACGGTTCCGGTCGGTGTTGTGGAGTCGTCAGTCTTACCTTTTCTTTCTCTTGTTAATCGTTTTTCTTTCAGACGGCGGGACCAATTTTGGTGTTGAAACGGGATGTGCTCCGTGTGATGATAGAGATGAGTTGTCCACTGGCTAAAGGATGAGGGATTGGGCACCAAAAAACAAGGCGTGCTGTCATAATGCAGGACTGCAGATCGTCAGTTTATTTCACGGGCGGTGAGTGAGGCGCCATCAGCGCATTCGGTTAGGAGGTCAATCCATTGGGCTACAACATCTCAAAAACAACGTCTACCGCCTGCTTGGAAATCGCAATGTGACTTCCATCATTCATGCTACGCAAAAAGTAGGTATTAAATTTCGAATTTGCGGTTCAGTAGTGTACAGCACATTGGCTGTCGAAAAGAGAGGGTTGAAACTAGTTTATGCTCAATCTGGAAAGAGGGAACAAACAATGTAGCCTCTACTACGTACCCAACTGTTCAAATGGCGATGAACGAATGGCATGGTCAGCTTCAGCTACCAAATTCAATTCTCCGGCATGTCCCTGAGCTCGCCAAACTGCCAACAAGCAAACTTCTGCAGAGCCCTGTCCAGACCCATATTCTTAGCAGAAAAAGGAAGTAAATCTCGAGTCTACCCTGTTCGCGACCATTGACGTTGCGATTTCCTCTACCGGTTCCACGGAGCCGGGCCCAAAAGCAAAAATCCACGACTGGCATGTCAAAATCGGTCGATCCATCATCTCAGATGATCTGAGCGATTGATTCGCAGGACAAGGTTCAGAATTCGCATAAATCTAATGGAGGCTTGAGACGCTTTCCCGTTCAAGCCTTCCAGTAACGATGTAATCGGCCGCCAATCACAACCACCAAGATCCTTTCAACCCATGTAGCAAGCTGATCAAACCCCCATCCCCCCCATTCCTCCCAATTATGCCTGCGCTTGTCATATCTAATCATGATTACAGGAAGTTTGAAGGTTTGTTTTTCTGCATTCTATATTTGTGCTCCTATCAAGTAGAACATATCTCCTTTTAAATTGCTGTTGTCACACATCAACCTTGCCTGCAACCCCAGCGAAAGATCCCCAGTCTTCAGCCGACCATGGGCCCAAGGAGCCGGGATTTGTGTAACGAGAGAACATGACCGTCCCCTTGCATAGCTAGGAGATGAGAAAATCGAGGATATTCTGACTCGGCATACCGCACGCGATTCATGCTCGGAGAACAACCACCTCTGTCAGACATCAAAAATAATGAACGTACCGAATATGGTGACGCTCGGGAAGACTTTGCGAAAGTTCCACAAGCGTAATCTCCCTCTGTGCAAAGAAGCAACCGCACTCTAGGTTGCCAGTACCATTCATCCAACCATGAACAGCCCTTTTTCGAACTCTGAAGCGCTGGAAGCTACACCAAAAGAAAGCAATTTCCAGGTATAGCATGCTGTCGTGTACTCGAATTGGACCCTTACTTTCTCGATACCACTCCGCGCTGAAAACATGTGCGCCACACCGTTATGTTGTCGTACCTGCGACTGACTTCGTCGTTCGCAATGTCGTCGTTTGCAACACAAAAGCAGCCTTCACTAATTATACCACACATATCGTTGAAACTTCATAACGTCTTACGCTGTGCTACCTCGAGGTTCTAAGTGGATCGAAGATCGCAATATTAAAGGAACTTTTTTCCTGACTGTCTTTTCCAGTCAGACAACACCCCAAAAGCAAATTTGCGAACACTCGCGAAAATGTTGAAGATGCCGGAAGGAAGGATCGCGTTTTGGTTGCTCATGTGCTGCTTCTCCCATTTGTATGGTCCCATTTGGTTTTAGTTCCCCTGTTTTGCAGCGTATCGGGTTCAGAAGTTTGCAGACTGGAACCAACAATAGAGATGACCTACAAAATCGGAACGGAAATATTGCGCTCGCAGCCAGCGCCACCTATATTATATTGGAACCATGGTATGATTAGAGCCCTCTGGAGGCCCCGCAACTGAGATGCAGTTGGTTCAAAGCTGATTAGTATTCTACCTACTGGGATACCTTCCTGGCTACCCAAAATGATGGTCTATACGTGCCTTTCCACATACTGTTCGGGTTACCGATATACTCCGTCTCTATGGTCATTATTTGTTGCTGCTCCACCATGAATCCGCACTTTTCCACCAACATCACGACCTCCTCATTTGTCAATTCGACTGATCCAGGTTCTGCAATACCCGCATCGTCTGTAGTCTCAATGTCCACTGCATCCTCGCTCTTATCTTTCTCCCCAGGTGGACTGTTCTCGAAGTGCCATTTCAGCGGACCAAGATTGATCCATATACCTCCTTCTTTCAGACAACTGTGCACCGTCTCAACGTACCTGATGATATTTGGGGCTGTGTCGATGAAGAATATCGTAGCGACGGCGTCGTAAACATCACTAGAAAGCGGTTTATTGTATGCCACGCAGAAATCGGCACTGGAGAATGAAATTCGTTCAAATGCATGGATGTGAGTGTCCTCCGAGGCTTTGTCCAGTTCCGTACCTGGGTGGACATCTGGTATAAGCACTCGCTGTAGCTGATCTGAGCGTGTGATGTGATTGGAGAAGTCATGAGCCCAAGGGTATAGAGTGTACTGCCCTACTTGCTCGGTGCAATTGAGCATATGAAAGGAACCCACAATCTGGTGATAGGAAATCTCGTTTCCTTCAGCAGAGTAGCCACTGCGGACGATTTCGTAGAGAGACCGACCTAGTCCGGCGCCGGGTACAAGAACTTGTATATTACCCTTCTGGGCATAGGGTACGTCGCCAAACTCTACGTCCAACGCGCGAATAATGGGTCCATAGCAGGCGTCTCGCTCTGCCTTGCCTTCAGCACTCCAATCTCGATACAATTGGCGGAGGGTCGCATGGGCTTTCTCTTGTTCTTGCGGATTGGGAGTGCTTTTCCACGCTGGGGTCGTACTGATATCATTTACGGATGTCCAAGAGGAATTTTCCTGGACTGGTGCAGAATCTATACCCGCAAATCCCAACCCAGTTTTGAGAAAGGCCTCTGAAATCTCTGCGTTTTGATCGATAGCATCATCCACTTTGTCTAATGTTTCGAGCAGGTGGAACGGAGGCGCCGCAAGCATTGACCAGTGTTTCTGAGGCATAGCATAGAATGATTGGCGTCTTTTGTGGGTAAAGTGGTAGTGTGCCTGAGATCTGTAGTGGCTGTAAGGGAATTAGCATATCTGCTGGTACTTGGAATAGGATGAATAGCTCTTACAAGAAAGAATTGAGCATCTTGTGCAGCACTTTCATCTCTCGTGGGTCTTCAAGTGGATTACTCATTCTGCTAGCCCCCGAACCTTGATACCAGACTGATTCAACAAAGTCATTCACTAGAGCCTCGATGCAGGGATCATTGATTGCTGGATTTGAAATTGTAGGGCCAATGCGGAGAAGCTTGCGCAGTGTTTTGCCAACAAGATAAAGTATCCTCTGTACGTGTCTTCTGTCGATCTATTCCAAAGTTTGTCAGCGTACTGCATACCAAAATTTGAAGAGTTGAACAGGAGTACACCGCTGGTTTCGAGTCTCAAGTGAAGGTACTTCAAGCGTTCCATGGCCCAGAAGTCGAGGTGCGAGTCTGGGATATACTGAGAGCAACAAAACATGAAGCTGCAGTACAAACGAGTGCTCAGGATTGAGTTCATTGTGAAGAAATAACGAATGTTACGATAGTGATTATTATGCGAGCGGAAAGACTATGAAAATGTAGTATACAGCAGACTGATCGAGAAAATATTCACATAGAACGATGTTCTTACCAAGAGTAAGAGCGGCTGCAAAGAAGCAGGGAAATAGCGACCTAGCATTCAGTTAATAAATTCCAAGCTCCCGTAGGACTTCCAAACATAGAAACCTAACGACAAGGAATCAAGTTCATTTAATGTGTTGATAAGCTTCAGCTCTCACCAGAGTGGCCACTTGAAGGAGCTGTAAGTATATCAAATTCGGGCGGAATAATTGTTTTAGGTTGCAGTAACTTGTATCCGTCGGTTTGCAAGACCACACCATGGGGGGATATGCTCAAGATGATCTTTTTTGACCGTGATATCACAGCAAGTATTGGTGGCCATTTCCACAGCCTCTCCGTCTTTACGATGTCGAATGATAATGTATCAGAAGCGAAATCTAAGATCATATTCTTTGACATTTAGAGACCGTCAACTCTGATGGAGGCTGGAGCCCATTAATACACCAAACCGAAGATGCAGCAGGTTCTCCGGATGCCACGAGGCACTGAACAGGCTTTGAATAGCTAAAGAACGCAAATATTTCCTGAACATACCTCAAGAAAGAGCGCTTGAGCACCAGAAAGCTGTAGTCGCTCCAGAGAGTCTTCAGCAAATTCGTACCGGCAAATGCTTCGGGGGTGTACAGTTTGTTGTAGTCTAATGCGAGAGAATAAAAGGGGAGGATAAAGTTCTGTAGTTCACAGGTTGATTTCGCAAGGCATTAATTTAATGCCTGAGGCGTATATCAAATAATGCTTCAAGGCTCATTGTTTGAGTTCAAAGACAACACAAACATAATGATATAGCCGTTAATATGGCAACTGCTCTTCCGAATGGTATCAATGTAGCCAAACCTCTAATTGCACTGTCGTTCGCGCTTCCTCAATCCCCTCAAGTTCGGATTCAGTTGCAGTTGACTGTACTTGCTACGAGTCTACTACTGTTCCTTACAACTACATCTCCCGAGACTCCATCCAGTGCTTGCGCGCTCGGTAGCTTTGTATACGCTATGCCAAATGTACGATTTTAATCCAAAAGAACACTCGTAGTGTACTAACATGTTTCATTAGCGAAGCAATCCGATGGCATCACCGCTTAGTACTTCACTATATACTCAAGCAAATACTTTGGATTTTGCAACACGACTCGCCAAGGTCCTGACTAGAAAAGTGCAGAAACCTGTTTATGTTGGGAACTCGATGAGCTTTGCGGGCGCTGGGCGCGGTGGAGACGTAGAAGAAGAGATGGAGGGCTTTCGCATGGTTGTGGATGTGGTCATGGAAGAGATCAGAAAAGCCGAAGAAGAAGAAGAAGATGATGAGGATACTAGTGAGGAAGATGATTCTAGCGAAGAGGACGATGATGAATGAATACGACGAAAGGGCAATTATGCGACGGATAAAGTTGACTACAGCGGCCCAAGAACTCTGTGCGGCGACATCAGAAGCGCCTCTTGAAAGTCCCCAGGTCATTCTCAAGCTCTGATCAGTATCTTCAATCATCCTCGCTAAAATGCTTCAGCAAAGCGCTTCAACCATTTGGAAGAGTCCATCAGGCTTGGACTTTCTGCATATTGGAAAGACAGCCAAGTAATGCGCGAAGATGTCACGGGTTCAAGGCCACCAGTCCGAATCGGAACTGTCTTTTCTAGGCTAGGTGTCAATGCGATACCACGATCGAGATGCTATCAAGGTCAGATGTGCTGGAAAGGTCTGAGCCTCGTGGACCTGGAAGGTTGTTCATATTGATCTTCCCGTTCCAAAGTCTCTGATAGGCACGAAACAGTGCGATAGTTAAACAGGAAGATCCTTACATTATTTCACACAACACTGGCATGACACTGGATGTATTTGCTACACAATACTCTCTTAGTTCACAAAGTATATATGGTGCATGTGCGCTATTGCATGGAGGTACAGGACGAATGCAAATGACATGAACATTGGGAATTTGCGTAGACCTCTTGATGGGTCTAGCCGAGTTTGAGATCTGCGCTTGCGCTTTTGAGCAAGGCGAGGCTTGTCCGCTTGATTTCCTCCTTGGAATCAGTCGCTGCGGTAAGTAGTACCTTCCTAAATTTTTCGTAGGCATGATACACGTTCATCTTTCTGGTGCCGCTTCCAGCACCCACATGCCGTTGTTGGACGTAACCATCTGTCTGAAGACATGTTTGGGTAGCCGAATAGGAGGAATCAATTTCCTTGGAGGAAATATGTAGTCACTGTCATTTGACAAGTATAGTAAATAGGGAATGATTCAAGCGGCATAGCCAAGCGCATGTACAACACCGGCTCTGTCCGGCGGGTGGCGGTTGTGGGCAGGAAGCCGCACATGGCAGGTGTATCCACGGTAGTTTTTGAAAACACCATGGCAGACTAGGGCGATGTGTGAAGCAATGGGATTCCAGAATTCTGACATTTCAATACTAGTATTGTCATTTCATCTCCTGACCAATAACCGCGCAAACAGCTCAGAGCATCTTTTTGTTTCAAATCACGCTGCTGGTATCCATGTCCTTGAAGAAACGATGTTACCCTTCCTGGATGTTTCGAATCAGATGATGACTTCCCTAGTTTGGCTCTGATGTCAACTTCCATGAATCTCCTCTTCTAGAAGAATATCAACCTTCCTAAAGAATGTCTAACACGAGTCACGCGCTGGCAACGTGGGAAAGCCGGAGGTTTCTGTAAGACCGTAATAGGTAAGATCAACAAGCCATCGTGCGATCTGTGCCACTGTGCTGTACCCCGCAAAAAACCAACCTCCTGGACTTCATGGTTTTTTGCATTAACCATCAAACCATATATCCACGCATTTCATCATACAAATAATTAAATGTCTGCATAGTCTCGTCATATATTTTCAAGGGTGACCAATCTCATCATCCACAGGCTTTGCTGGCAAGGCTGCAGGGTTTAGGTACGTTTCATTCGCGATTGGATTGGCAATTGTCGTTTTGGAAATCGGAGTAGGATCTTTTGTCAACAGCAGTCTAATTCCTCTGATTATCCCTTTTGAGCAACTGTGACCGCTGCTGTCATCCCAGCCTAGTTTTGTCGTGTGAGCTTTTTTCGCGCAGGTAACGATGCGGACGCTCCTTAGTTTGGTGATACCCTTGGTGTTGGCAAATACTGTCACTTATTCTCGGCAGCCCAATCTGGCAGCATCCGGAAGGAAAAGGGAAGATTTCGCTATTGAATGGGGTATTCACGGCAAGCAGGCATACTTAAACGGCAAGAACCGTCAAAAGGAGGTGCCTGATTATCGTGATGGATCCGTGTTCACGCCAGGTCATGAGGAACCGTTACTGGGCACACATGACAGTTAGTGCCGGACCCCTTCCTCCTATCAATTTTATGAACTGCCTATTTAAAAATAATTCTGCTTTTCTAGACCTTCTTTTTCTTACTCCTTATCATCAATTCTCCTTGAGACTTCCATATTCAACAAACATCATTAACCTGATTGAATCATGCTTCCTAGTTTCCTCTCCTCACTGATTCCTCTCTTAGCTTTGCCCGCTGTCAATGGCCTTACTTCGGATAACAACATTGGGAAGCTTCCTGCTCTAGGGTGGAATTCGTGGAATGCTTTCAATTGCAACATTACTGAAGAACACTTCCTATCCGCAGCCCAGAAGATTGTAGACCTTGGTCTTAAGGTGGGCATATACAATATATATCTAAAGTTGAGTGAACTAATTGACTCTGGAACTAGGATGCCGGCTATGAATATGTCAACATTGATGATTGCTACTCCGAGAAAGAGCGCCGTGAAGACCACAACATCTACGCCGACTACAACAAATTCCCAAAGGGCATTGGCCACACAGCAGATGCCATCCACGCTCTAGGGCTCAAGTTTGGCATCTATAGCAGTGCTGGTAACTACACATGCGCTGGCTATCCTGCTAGTTTAGGAAATGAGGAGCGTGACGCCGCCACCTTCGCTTCTTGGGGTGTCGATTGTGAGTATACCTTCCCAATGAGCTATCTGTATTTCTAACAATCTTTCAGATCTCAAGTACGACAATTGCAATGTGCCAGAGAATTGGCATGATGAATGTGAGTTTTGTGTTCCGGATTCTGATAACCATCGGCCGCCGGGTTCTTTCTTTCCCAATGGCACGTGTTCTAAGTAAGTCCACCTTTGATTTACTCTTCTACCTTTGGCCCCACTAATCTTTCTCGACCTGCAGCTCTACAGGTTCTCAATGTCCCGATGATTACGATTGGAGCAAGTCCAAGACCGCTGAGCGTTACCGCCGCATGCGCGACGCTCTCCAAAAGCAAAACCGCACTATCTTCTACAGTCTTTGCGAATGGGGTGAGGCCAATGTTCACACTTGGGGCAATGAGACAGGTGCTTCGTGGCGTTCTACTGGTGATATCATGGGTGAGTTTGAGTTTTTATCGTTATATTCTTTATGGTGAATTTTCACATTAACACCACAACCTAGCAAATTGGCCACGCGTCTTGGAGATCCTCAACGAGAACGCCAAGTTCCTTGACTATACCGACTTCTGGGGCCACTCCGATCCAGATATGTTGGAAGTTGGTTGGTATACCGCTACCGTTGTTGAACCCAACAATTCAACTAACCCAACCTACAGGCAACGGCGACCTCACCTATCTTGAAGGCCGCTCCCACTTCGCTCTCTGGGCCGCCATGAAGTCTCCACTCCTAATCGGCACTGATCTGACAACCCTCTCCGATGCCAACGTCGCCGTTCTAAAGAACAAGTACCTCCTCGCTTTCAACCAAGACGACGTTTTCGGTGCACCAGCCAAACCTTTCAATTGGGACGGGAAATTCGACAAGGACCACCCGCCTGAGAATTTCGCCGGCAAGTTCAAGCAGGGTACTCTTGTTGTTTCGTTGAACAATAGTCCTGAGCGTGCTGTTAAGACGATCATGTGGGACGATGTTCCGGCCTTGAGTGGGAAGAAAGGATACAAGGTTAAAGAAGTTTGGAGTGATCAAGATTGGGGGTGTCACACTGGTGGCATTGCCGTGTCTGTCGATACTCATGATTCCGTTGTTCTTGTTGTCGGGAGTGAGTGTTACGCCAGTAAGCGGGATACTTATGGCATTAAGAGCTACGTTGTTTGAGAGATTTGGGAATGGGCATGGTGTTCGTGATCTTCTTGTGAACACATGCATTTATTCATTGGGAGGGGCATTTCCATTTTTACGGCTGGGGCATTTTACTCATGGAGTTCGCCCCTTTTTTGCGGGTTTGGGCTGTTGATACCCCTACTTTCTATTCTTTTCTGGTTCTGAGATTTGGAAGACGAATGCTTGTGGATATCCCATTAGTATTTCCCTGCTTGAAGCAAGAATGAGTAATGTTCAATGAATTTTAAATCAAATTATAGGAATGTCCGCGTTCCAGAATCAGGTTTTGAGATTTGATGTGGACATTCCTCTTCCGCGCCATCCATACCACAGTCCAAGTAAGTAGGTCGAGGACGAAAGGAGGTCAATTTGCCTTACGTGTGCTCTGGATTGATTGCTTTTCTAATTTTCACCAAAGCACCAAAAGTGGTACGGAGTGATTCCAACAGCTAGTGGTAGTTCTAGCAAAGGTACCGTGCCTACTGGGGAGTTCGTGGTATTTGTCTATTTGTAAGATATTCAACTGTTAGGTTGCCTCCATGGCCGCACGCCGCAGATTTTCAGACTTACATGGTATGGTCACGTGCCGTCATCCAGCTCCACATCAAGATCCTGTTCGTCATCCGTCAAGCTGCATCGTCTGAAGATTAAAACCCTCTTAACTCCCTCAAACCTAACTCCACAAAATATTCTCTTTCTACATTGTCACTCCTTCATCATTTTCTAGATTTGCTCACCCCAGAAATTCCCATACCAAAACCCTTCACGCCTGGTCTCCTTTAAACCCTCCATCCCACAAAAATGCCGGGATCGCAACTCCCATTTTCTCTCCTGCGATCCGCCGCATTAATAAGCCTATCACTCCCCACTCTGATAACCGCAAGTATCGGCTTCGACTGTTCCAATATAGTCCACGAGAAGACGAGATGGAATTTAGAAGCACTAGGGGGTCCACGGGTGGTACATTGGATACGAGAGGGTGATCCTACGACACACAATTTTACGTTCACGTTGGATATCTGTAAACCTTTACTCAAGGAAAAGGGATTGCCGGATAAGGAGCAGTGTGCTAGTAGTACGAGGAGTGAGTAATTTCTTGTTTTTCTTGTAGTCACGGTAGAGGTGAGAAAGTTGAGGAATTATTTGCTAATATGGTTTGATGTTTAGTTTGTGGAGTTGACAGAGCGTATAATCCTATTGAGAATGTCACGACTGTGGATAAGAAGGTTGATATTGTAGGGGATTACTTCACGGGACGGGGTTTGCACTTAGAATCTGTAGTGACGAGACTGAGTACTTCACCCCGATCGGATCAGGAAGGGATAAGAGCCGAGTTATCAGGTGGACGATATCCTTTGGATGATAAGAAGGGCAAGAAGCAGAAAGCTATTATCGATTTCCTATGTGATAAGGATGTCGATGGTACAGAGACGGAGACACCGGATGGTAAAGACGAAAAGGAGGAGAAGAGCCCTGAAAAGCGAGAGGAGAAGAATGAGTCGCCCTTAGTGTTTAAGAGCTATGCGGAAGAGAAAGTTCCTAAAAGCGATGATATGTGGGAAATTCTGAGGTTGGAATGGACGACCAAGTACGCTTGCGAGGATTCTGTCGATGTCGATAAGCCAGTGCGTGGAAGTTGGGGCTTCTTCACTTGGTTTATCATCATGTAAGTTTTGTTTGGAATATCTGAATTAAGTATCGATGCTAATCTTAGCAATAGTCTCTTCTTGGCTGTCGCTGCATACCTCATTTTCGGCTCGTGGCTCAACTATAACCGCTATGGTGCACGCGGGTGGGATCTTGTTCCTCACGGCGAAGCGATTCGAGATATCCCATACATTGTAAAAGATCTGGGAAGGAAAGTCGCGAGTACAGTGCAAGGGCCCAATTCGAGAGGAGGGTACAGTGCGGTGTGATTGCTTTTCCCACCATATTCCTATGTCTGTCCTTCATGCGCAGACCTTGGACACTCCCGTCCATTACTTTACTTGAAGCGTTGCAGTCAAATACATATTCTCTCTGGAGACAGACTTTGCCGTTTCAGGCTCTCTGTGCTGTTTGTTCTTCTGTAGATTATTGCTTCGATAGTATCTTTAGATTTGGATATATAGCCTTGTGTTATTCGAATTCAGAAAGTACTTATCAATATCATGTATGCATTATGAAGAACTGCCGACGTATCATTTGGTCGCCAAAGTAGAAGTCGACTTACTCTATCCTACCCAGAAGTCATTGCAGGCTCTTCTGACTGATATATGTACTACGCAAAGCAGTAAGAGCTGGCATCCTTGTGCCCCTCCAGTGCGACCTCGGCGCTGCCATGAAATATGAACCTCACCCCCACCAAAATTTGAATCCCATACACCAACAAACTACCGTAAATAATCAATTCTACAGACCTCAAATCATGACCGGTAATTTCGAGCTTCTCTGCTTGGAGAATCCTCTCCTCGACATTCAAGGTCAAGGGTAAGCAGAAACAGAACCTTTTCATCTTGAAATAAATAAAATGAAATAAAACCAATTGCTCACACCAATCTTCTCACAGCGATGACAAACTCCTCGAGAAATACGGCCTCAAAGCCAACGATGCCATCCTCGCCGAAAGCAAACACATGGACCTCTACGAAGACCTAATCCAAAACCACTCCGCAAAACTCATCGCCGGAGGTGCTGCCCAAAACACCGCCCGCGGCGCACAATACATCCTCCCTCCCGACAGCGTCGTCTACGTCGGCTGCGTGGGAAAGGACAAATACGCTGAAACTCTAAAGGAAGCATGTGCCAAAGCCGGATTGAGGGTTGAATATCGGTACGATGAGGAGCAACCTACGGGGAGGTGTGGTGTTGTTATTACGGGGCATAATAGGAGTATGTGCACTGATCTCGCCGCGGCGAATTGTTACAAGTTGGATCATTTGAAGGGGGAGGAGGTTTGGGGGCTTGTGGAGAAGGCGAAGGTTTATTTTGTGGGCGGCTATCATTTGACCGTCTGTGTTGATGCGGTTATGGCTTTGGCGGAGGAGGCTGCGTCGAAGAACAAGGTAATACTTTCTTCCATCCAAGGTTTTCCTGATTACCTTTCGTTTTGTGCTAATCGTGTGGGGTAGATCTTCATGCTCTCCCTTTCCGCGCCATTCATATGCCAATTCTTCAAGGACCCCCTGGATAAAACGGCACCGTACTGGGACTACGTTATTGGCAACGAAACCGAAGCACTCGCCTATGCGGAATCACACTCCCTCAACACGACCAACATTGAAGAAATCGCCACCGCTCTCGCCAAATTGCCAAAGAAGAACGAAAAGAGGGATAGGACTGTTATTATCACGCAGGGAACTGATCCTACTATCGTTGCTGCGGCTGGCAAGGATGGCAAAGTAGATGTTAAGAGCTTTCCGGTGCATGAGATTGGAGAAGAGAAGATTAACGATACGAATGGTGCTGGGTGAGCTCTATTCTTCATTGGTAGATGGTGGTGGAATTTGTTAACATTCGTTGACAGTGATGCTTTCGCCGCTGGCTTTGTCGCTGGAGTGGTTCAGGGATCCGATCTGGCTACTTCCGTCGATATGGGTCAGTGGATTGCTAAGCTGTCCATCCAGGAGTTGGGTCCCAGTTATCCGTTCCCTAAGCAGACTTATTCTGCTTCCTCGTAGATTCTCTAAGTGAGAACAGCGAGAGTGGTAGGTACTGGTTTCTTGCTTGTCCTTTCTTATATCAAAATCATTGGGCGTATGGTATCACTGGTAGATCTTCAACAATCGTGTCTAAAATGGGCTTCGGGATGCATGGGAGGGCGTTTTGTATTTTATACAGAAAACACGGAAGGAAGACTTCGGATAGAGACTTCGAAGTTTTCATCAGACGAATGGTCCGGATAGTGAAGGAAGGGATCAAAAGCTGGAGCTTAAGAGGCTACTGGCAAAACCAAAACTAACTAAATATGAATTAGATTCAACTCGTTTACAAAACAAAGCGCCTTACGTATACCTGAGATACCAGCGTGTTGTGTTCAGTGAATGTTAAAAAAAGAGTAGGATAAGAAGAGGTGAGTATTCGAGAACATTAACATGCTTGGCAGAAAGCACCAAGCTCAGAAACATCATTGCACCATTCATTTATAGACAGAGAAGCGGCTCTTGCGCGTGCAATACAAATCGAACCTCAATCGTCCGGGCATGGCGGGCCTTTTATACAACAACGAAACTATCCTTACGTGATAGCGCAGTAAAAGGGCTATCAAAAACAGGGCCTCGGTAGGCCATGAGCGAGAGTTCTTCAACGGAAGCACTTTTCATTTGGTCTCTTTTCAATCCACAATTCAGTGGGGAAGGAGTGCCCATGTCTGAGGAAATGGAGCTGTGTGAAGAAGAGTCCCCTTGCTCGTTACTGGACGCCTTGGATCCGACTTCCTGGGACGTGATAGAAGAGGAGGTTTTCTTGACGAGATGCTTTGCGAGGTTCTTTGCGCCGGGCTTAGAGTCGACAATTCGATCAAGCACCATATCCTCATGGCGGAAATTGAGATCGATGGAGTCATTGTCGCTGGCACTTCCGTTATCGCTGAGAGTGTACTCTGCATCTGATCCTGTGAGGTCTGAGTACGCTGGAGAAGGGACGGAATGGGTATCGGAATCGGAAGGATTGCTCTGCGCATCTTCCATGGGAGTGAGGTCGACGATACCACCAGCTCTCCCTATTTCGATATCGCTGTCACCTACTCTGCTTCTTCCACTCAGACTAGAGCCTTCTGCGCCTTCGGTTGCTGGACCGTTCACGAGAGATATAGGACCTTGCCCAAGAGGTTCAGCTTCGTATTCGTGAGGTTCGTCGATGCCGTTTACTGCGCCAGTATGTTTGCTTCTACCAGGGGTAGAACCCTTCTTGGATGCAGTCTTCAACGATTGTGCAGGTGTTGATTTAGCTGAAGTATTTTTCCCGTCTTTCTTTCTCGCCCCTGTTTTGCGCTTTTTGTGTCCACCGCTCTGATCATCGTCATCTTCATCCTCATCGAGTTTTCTAGTTGCTCCGTTCGCCGCATCTCTTGAGCCTGGTTTGGGCCGGCAGTTCCAGCACAGAAACTCAGCTTCCTCCTGAGGGGTGACGTCGAACGCCTTGCCTGCGCAGGGAGCATTATGATGGACGGGGGTTTTACAACGTGAACATGGGAATAGGACATCATCCGCTGCTGCCGCGAGTGTGCCGTCTTCGCACCATCTGCAACGACCAGGTCCTAAGGGCTGTGGCTGTTGCGTAGTATTTTTTCGTTCAGTCGCAGGCCCTGTGGCCGGCATAGGGTTGTTGGCTTGCAACTTGGTATCGCTGGGTCCTTGTTCATGTTCACTCGCCGGTACTTGTTCTGTCTCTTCAAATTCATCATCATGCGAAGATAATGACGAGCTATCATCTGAGGGCACATTGTGAAGTTCAGTGGCAGTTCCGCTGGCGTGGCTTTTAGAAGATTGATTGGCAGGTTCGTCTTCATCTTCTCTCGCATTGGCACCATCCTCATCTTCAGCCTCGTTATTTTCATCGCCCTGATCATCATCAGGCTCACCGTCCTCCTCCTCCTCCTCATCATCGTCGTCGTCGTCCTCGCCCCAGTAGCGTGGATCGTACCATTGATTGGTGTGGTTAGAATCGTAAGGCGGTACACGGCAATCGCTACATGCCCAAATTTTGATCAAATTATCATCAAGCTTCAATGGCTCATCCTCACGGCAATCCGAACACTCCCAGGCGGGGTGCATGTAGTTGCCACACGCTGGCTTGCTTCCCCCGAAACAATTCATGCATGGGAAGAGCCCATCCGGCTGACCGTCATAGAAATTGGAACCCGATTTTCTGCACCTGTAGCATACTTTGTCTTTAGCAAGATCGCGCTGAGGTCGACTAGAACCGCGTCTGCCACCAGACGGTGTCTCGTCAGGCTTCTCCTTACCTTTTTGGTTGCCCCTGAGCCGCTTGTTTGGTTTCTTGCTTGCTTTGGCGGGTTCGGTGGAAGCTACTGTATCATTTGTGTCGTACTGTACTCGCCTGTGTTTATGGCCGGGTAAGCCCAAGGCCACGAAGCCGCCTTCCTTCCCAGTTTCGCTGTTTCCATCTTTGACCTCTTCACCGTGGTTCTCTGGCAGCGTCTTAGCGATATTAATTTCAACACTATTTGGGTGGACTTGCCGTTCCCGTCTCTCGATGCCACTGATAAACGTCCTTGGCTAGTTGGGCCATCTCTTTGCTTCGTCTGCCTCGCAGGATCAACGCCATAGCTCTGAGCATCGCCCACATCAACCGATTCATCGTCACCAACGGCTCTACATGATGTTAGCATCACAGAGACTTGGTCTAAGTTCCTTAATTTATGGTAAGAAGAGCTTACCCTATCCCTGCGACACTACTTCTCTCACGATTGGATTCGAGAATTTCCTGATCTCTAATAAGCCGCCGTCCTTGATCAGGCGAGCCAACGGTTTGCTTCGTTCTCTTTGCAGCTTTATCGCCGTAGCTCTGAGCATCATATACATCGACTGAGCCATCGTCATCACAATCTCTACATGGTGTTAGCATCACAGAGACTTCGTCCAGGTTTCATGATTCATGGTAAGAGAAACTTACTCTGTCCCGACGGTACTCATTCTCTCACGGATTTCTATGAGAACGTCCTGGTCTTTAATAAGACGATTCATGTTCCGCAGAAATTCTCGTTGGCCAGGAAGGCGATGTTGATTGATCAGATACTTTAAATCGCTACGATTGTCTTCATCTTTGCTAAAGTCGTCGAAGGTCCTTTTCGGAAGAGCGTTGCCTTTGCCCTTGGATTTGGTTATGGACTCCATCTTGCGTTTGTGTCTGGTCGTTGCTCGTTCTCGGAAGTAGATTCCTTGACTCCACTGGTCTCTTTGGCGCGAACGTCTTTCCCCTACCTCGCTCAGAAAGTAATTGCGCAGTTCGACCAGAGAAAAGCTCACTGCAGATTTGGGCAAATTTTATACATGACCTGCTCAGCTAAAGCAGAATATGGGAAGCGTGCGAACAATGCGAATTGATTGTCTACTTGGAAAGAACACCGGTCCAGTGTTTGCATTAGACTTATGAAAGAGTAGAGATTGGAACATTTGTCATTATCGACAAAAAGAGAGGAGTAAGGTGGTCGACATTAATAATTGATCCATTGATCGACAGCAAGAAGCAAGAAGCAAGAAAGCGACCAAGCCTCCTTTGAGCACGAAAACTGTAAAGCCAAAAGCAGGACAAAAGATTTACTGACATTGGCAAACAGGACTCCATATCACGGTCAATGGACCGAGTATGCAATACTGCGTCTTGTGAGTTCAACTTTGGTAAACCCAGCAGAATGGGACATAAGGAAGAACGGTATGAAGTAGGATTGAAGTAAAGTCATAGGAGAAACCAACAGTTGAATTGATTGGACAGGCTTTTGGTCTTCAAATTCTGCGTCGCCACTCTCCGAGCCTTCATCAGAATTCCATAATCTATGACTTTGAGGAATGGTGCATGAATATTGCTATCGAAAGAAGGCCTTGCATAGCAGAATAGTTTGTTCCAACAAATCCGTGCTGGCAGTAACATATTGGTGACTCGGTGCTAGTGAGGTTCGTTGCTCAATAAGGAAGATAATGCGACAGGTACATGGACCAAATATAGGTAAAAAAGATTTTCTTAAATGGCAAGCAGGGCATGGCAACCACCAGCGCAAAGGCGCTTAGGATAAGGTTTAGCTTAGTTCTGGAACCCTAAGCCAAATTGAGACCTTGGAGAAAAGGGGCTAAACCTACATCGACGGTTGCTTCACTGCAACTTTTTGTCACGTCAATGATATTAGAAGACTACCTAAGAGCAAGCCGTCTTGATAATCGTGTTCTTCTTCTCTGCTAGCTTTCATTCCGCACATCTCCAATCCTCATTTACGTCACTAAATATTACGATCAATAACATCGAACGACGTACGCAGCTGGTGGTTAGTTTCGCAACACTGCGGTCATTATCTCTTTAACATCATTATCAACCACTATTCTATACTTCACCATACGGGCATTTTAGATGGGGAATTTTCGATGCACTGTAGGTGGTCTCTTGACGAACCATACTCGACTCAGTTGCCTGTAACATTCATTCTGAACCATGCGGTCGATCCCCTAGATCTCAATTACTACAACTTTCAGAGTAGGGCAAGGCACCGACCTCTTTATCGATATAACCTAGTCTCTAGTTATTGACCAACCGCATTTACACAGCCCAAAAAGCTTCATATAGGGGTCTACCGCCTATCGACAGAATTTAGAGTTGGGCAGGAACGAAGTCTGAGGGACAACTTTCGGTCAGGATATTCCTTCGAAGCAGGTAAATTAAGCGAGGTCTTCTCTTTGCGTCTGATAGCTTATCATCTATGAAACACACTACTGATAGGATCTCAGAACTTCTTTCTATTGTATCTGCCGAACGCTGAGCTCGGTGGTCTCGTGGTCCACGGAAACTGTTAGCTAGGTGATGAAGGCTACCTGATGTCGTTCATCCAAAACCTGTGAAGATCATCCACACCTGCCGAGGGAACTCCAGGCCTCTGCTGCCCCTCGGTGCACTCCTCTTCCAGAGATCGAAGGTGAACCGAAATATGTAATCTCTCCCCTGTGTGATTATTCGTACTTACTCAGGTTAACTCGTTTTCGCTCCACACAATTCTTTCACTTCCCCGCTTTACAGCGCTCTAGGCATCGTGATGCTATGGTGCTGAAACTTTGCCTACACACGTACCCAAATGATATAACGTGGTTCATCTAGAATGAAGGTTTGGCGTTGGGCTCTATTGTTGACATGTTCAAATCCTCTAAACTCGCAAGGCTTTCTACAAGTACCAGAATTATGGATTTGAAGCAATCGTCTCGTCGTCATTCTAAAGCCATAATATGTATTCATTCCTTGCTCTGACATATATTGTTTGTGTCATTTTCACAATCTCCAGTGTATTTATGTTACCTTACGTTGCTGAACGTCACAGACTACTGTTTCAAGATCTCATTTCATTGGATGCACAATCTGCTGCCGGATCCAAACGGTGAACCCATCATCGCATTCGATTGTTGAGTTCGGTCAGAGAAAGTTTGAGTGCCAAAGACACTAGAACCATTATGTCAGTAGAAGTTCTGCATGTTACATTTTGCGAGGGCATGAATTCGGCGGTTCCTGAGCTGAGATGTGTAATAAGCCACGATCTCTGCTAAAAATTTGACCTGTAAACCTATACTCAATTTTTGACTTCCGATCGACTGAAGCATTGTAATATGGACTTACAGTCCGGAAAGTATTATAGACCTCTACTATGGGTCCGGTTAGTCTTGTAATTTTCTCTAAACCACGTGGCTCTTGACGCGATGCGGGGAACTGTTCAAACCGCTTTAGAATTAGAAGAGCTCCCTGCGGCGTGCACGTGCCTCTAGTACGCACCAAATTTCAAGTCTCTTAAAATATAGATAGCACCCTAAATATAAGACCTATAGATATAAAACTTGAGTATAGTATATAACTAGTATATCTTAGGTAATATTAAGCTAGAGAAGTTTAAAATATATTATAGACTTTAAGATATTCTAAATTAAAAAAAAGCTTATATTTTAACTCTTTTATATACTATAGAGTACTTATATATTAATATTACAAATTATTTAGATAAATCTATTCTATCTATCTATATAAAGCTTTCTATAAGTTCAATAAGATTATAATCTCTTATATTAGAGCTATAAATTTTATTAAAGTAGAAGAATTTTAAAGACTTCTATATAATTTAATTCTACTTTAAACATAGAACTATACTTGGAAAAAATTATATATTAGTTTATAATAGATATATAACTATAAATAGAACTTATTTTAAAGAATATATTACTACTAAGTACTATCTAAAAGTACAAAATATACAACTTTTACTATAGTTTAAAATTGTCTATCTATATAAAGAATAGTAAATAATTATTATAGATATTACGGTTTCCCTTATTAGTACCTTCTACTAGGTTACTTACCTAATAATTAGAGTTACTTAGTTAAGTAACTTAGTTAAGTTCTTACCGTAGGTTTAAGGCGGTAGTTAGGTATAAAAGAAATATTAATAGATAAGTTATCTAAATAATTTTAAAAGCTTTATAATACTATAAGGTAGTAATCTTATAAAGTTTATAACTATAAAGAGCTCTAGATACTATTTACTTACTCTTCTCTATATACTTAAGGCTATCCTTCCTAAGTATACTTAAGCGTAGCCTTACCTAGTAAGTATATACTAAAACCCTACGCACTCTCTTACTCTTTTTCTTAGTATACGCTTCTATTATATAACTTATACTAGCGCTATCCCTACTAGGGGCCTAGTATTTCCTCCTCTCTAAGCTACTATCCTAATTCCTCTTGAACCTCTACTATCGCTTCTTCCTAGCCTATTGATTCCTAGTTCTCTCCTATCGGTTCGTTATAATAGATAACTATTCTTATTATACTTTTATATACTATAGTTAACTTCGATTATAAGTTTTAGAGTATAAGTTATTGTAAAATACTACTATTTCTAACTTCTATCTCGAGATTTTTCTAGATCTCTTAGATTCTCTCTAATTAGTATACTTATACTATTATATAACTAAGTTTTATATATAATATATAATATTCTAATACTAATTAAGATTTTAAGTATATAATTTTAAGTATATATAGTATATATATAGTACTATACTAGATTTAAGTATTTTATAGAAATTATTAGTAATATATTAAATATGAAGATAATATAATAGATCTAAATAGCTAAAAACTATCTCTACTATATACTAACTAATTACATATAGGTATTTTCTTTTTCTACTATCTTAATAAATTATAACCTAGAATTTTAGAGTACTTAAATATTAACTCTATTTACCTCTAATTTTTATAGCTTAGACTTATATACTAATATTAATAAGTTTACTATAAGCTAATATATAACCTAAAAATATAAAAAGCCTATAAATAACTTTCTAGCTTTCTTATTTGTTAAGTTATTAACTAAAGTACTAAAATACTAGTCTTTTTTCAAGACTTGCTTATCTAGTTATTATAAGACTTTATTCTTATACTCTCCTCTATAGTAATTATTTACAGTTATATCTAGGCATATCTAAAATTTTAGGATAATTACTTATATATTAACAAAGTTACGTGGTTTTCAAATTCTTAGGATTTGTTGCACACTAGAGGCACGTGCACGCTGCAGGGAGCTCTTCTAACCCTGAGCGTAAAAACATATGCATTCTGGCAATAGCATGTCATGTAAAAATGTAGAGAACCCTATATTTGCAATCTTTTTTTTATTGCTAAGCCAGTCATGGATATAAGAATTGTTTCTTTAACTGAGAACAAATCAGAAGAAGCTTTTTTGGTCGGCTTGGAAGCACACACCATCAAAAAAAAAAGTTTGAAGACTGAACATAGAGAATTGAAAATTCTGGTCTGAGCTAGACCAACTCGAATCGATCAGACACGACGGTGCACAAAAAAAGTTGTGTCGAAGCTTGCCATTCCCATCTGCATCTTTGGTGCTATCTTATACATCGTGTGCGGCCGTATTCACTGGAGACTTGAGTGTGGTGTGCCGGGATTTGTGGTTCAGCATTAAGGTAGCTCCAGGTACAGCATTTCCCCAGTGCGTTCCAGCAGGGATCTAAACCTTCTCGAGCAGTTTGACAGAACAATATGAAAGTGAGTAGCGTTCCACCTCGCTTTTTTACCTTAATGTTCCTTTGCGTGCGGGGACCACTCTAACGGTATACCTAAAAATGCAAGTAACGCCTAGGCAGTCAGCTCGTGGCCCAGAGTGGCCCTCTGAGGGCGGGGATGGGAAGTAAGAGTTGGTAGTAGGGTAGATGTGGTTGGTAGGGCAGATCTGGGGAAGGTAGTCCATGCACAGATGTGATAATACTATGACCACACTCAAGTAGAACCACTGTGATCGATACATTGTCCAAAAAGGCCAAAAGGGTTGCTACTGGAACGCATTTTGGGATGCTCTTATGACTTACTGCTGGAACAGAGACCACATCAAAACCTCTTTGGAACCTTTAGTCACTCGGTCCGCAAGTCTTTCCAGCAAAGATATCTACATGTTCCATACCTTTCAAACGACCTCAGTAGCGATTCGATCTCCGAGTATTGGAGAGGACCATAAGCCAGCGAGACCTACGGGTCGTCGCATCTCCACGAGCAATGCCTGTATAGAATGGTAAAACCTCATCAAGTTCAAGTCCACAATGTGAATACTGACTGAGTTTCTAGCCGAAGAAGAAAGATACGTTGTGATGGAACACAGCCTTGTGGCCAGTGCCAGTGGTATCAGCATCCAGATGCATGCAACTATTCGAAGCCGACTCAAAGAGTTGTCCCGTCCCGAAAGTATGTGTAATCGAAAGCGAAGTCGATGCTAGCTCATCTGATGTGTGTTCAGGCTTGTTGAAAAGCTACAATCGTCCATAGAGCAGCATCAGATGGTTGTAAAGCGGCTATTCGGCACAAAGGACCTCGACACCCTCATTTCAATGCCTAGAGAAGAACTCCTAAATTTGGCACTTTCGATGCCCACCGAATCGTCGCCCACAAACTCTATCACTAGGGCGCCTGGGGAAGTGAAGACTTTGTCAGAAGAAGCCGAAAGTTTGGAGGCCCTCGAGCAAGCACCAGATCATGGCCCTGATTTTGAGGATCTGCCACCGATTGAGAAAATTCAAAGTATCTCAGACGATGTCAATGGTCTTTCAATAAGATTGGACCGGCAGCCATCTTATGTCGGAGTGTCGTCCGTCAGGGCCGCACTCAAAGTTATATTCAGAGCCGCACCAGGAGCGCGTCAATACTTGCAGAATCAAATACCAGAGACCACAATGCCTAGTCGAGCGAGCTCTCCGCCGCTGCACTCGAAAGATCCCATGGAACTACCGTCGACAGAGGAAGGAACCGAGCTTATCAGAATCTTTTTCGAATACGTCCACTCTTTCTTCCCTATGATTGATGAGGAGAATTTTTGGCAGAACTACCATTCTGGTACCCGCAAAGACTCATCTTGGCTCGCACTGCTTAACATCGTCCTGGCTTTGGGCTCTCTAGCATCTGGAAATTGCGAAAATGAACGGCACATAGTCTATTTCAAGCGAGCTAGGTATCATATCAAACCTAAACTGGAATCATTCAGCAATCCCAACATCGAGCTTCTACAAGCGCTTGCCATAATTGCAGGCTATTATATGCATTACTTGAACAGACCAAACGAAGCCGACGCTCTGATGGGCGCTACCTTACGCGTTGCTTGTGCTCTGGGTGTGCACCGAGAATATATTGAACCAGCTTCACTCAAACCCAATGAAACACAGGGTGCGGAAACTCGGCCACGACGTATAATAACAGCCGATGTCCGTCGGAGAACATGGTGGAGTTTGTTCTGCCTCGACACGTGGGCCACTACGACTACCGGGCGACCTTCTCTTGGTCGTACTTCTATTGGAGTAACAGTACGTGAGCCCGGGAAAGCATCTGAAAACGTAAGCATGTAGACCAGACAAATAGTCAATGTCTTGCTAATTGAGCTGTAGTCCGCAGACCCCAAAAATCGGCAATCATATAAACTTCTGCCACTGATCCACAACACGAGCTTTTGCAAGATAGCAACCACTATTCAAGATAAGCTAAGCTCGTCTCCGCAAATTCCCTTTGACGAGGTCGTACGACTGGACGACGAGCTTGTTCGTTGGTGGGACAATCTGCCCAGCTCTCTTACCAATGATGCTGAAGACTCTGTGCCCGCATCTCTGCGTGTGCCTAGGCTAGTGATGAAATGGAGATATCAGAACTTGAGAATCATTCTCCACCGGCCTTACTTACTGAGTGCCGCTTTGCGAAAAGTACCATTCTCAGGCCTTACCGCTGAAGAAATGGCCGCCATAGCAAAATGTCGTGTCATAGCGACACAAACCATTGAGGATATTGCAGTCGAATGCAAAGAAGATGTAATATCGGGCTGGAATGGCGTGGTAAGTCTCTTTCTGCTGTACGAGTACCTTAGGCTGACTTCAGTATTTTAGTGGCTGGCGTATCAAGCAACGTTCGTACCTCTGGTCTCCTTGTTCACAGATATCACAGTGCCAGAGGAGAAGGAGAAATGGCGCGCCACAGTAAATATTGCTATCGATTACCTCTCCCGAATGAAGATGTACTCAGTGGCAGCGAAAAAGTCGAGAGATGTCGTCTCACGCTTACTGAACGCAGCCAAATCTGCGACAGAGGCAGCGGACGCACAAAGGAGACAACAGGAAGCACTAAGAGCTGTGGTGGCGCAGCGGGAGCGCGACAGAGAACAGCAGCAACAAATACAGCTAGCACAACATCAGCAGCGAGTGCAGCATCATCAACAGCAACAACAACAACAACAACAACAACAACAACAAATATCTCAGCAACATTTGTATATGAATGGAACATCGCAGAGCGTCGACGGTATGGACCAATGCCCTCCAAATCACAGCCATTCTCCCATCGATCAACTGGCGCCCACAAATCTTCCGCATCCAGGCATGGGACTTCCAATCTGCAGTATGCCTATGGGAATCGGACTCGCTCCAGTGCCATTGACTATCTCCACTTCCGGTTGGCCAGATCCCGGTTCCGCAGGCGGAATGGGATCTACAACTCCACAAGGGATGCCTGGAGGCGCGTTCTGGGATGAGATGATGTGGGACACGTTCCCGGCAATTCCAGAAGTCTCCAATAACCACCCATTTGTGATGGAGGGGTTTGTCGACCGTAATGGCGTCGCTTGGAGCCCTCACAGCCACGAAGTACCGAACTGGAATGGTTTCCAGGGCCGAATGTGAACAATATTGTTTCTGGCATAATCGCTGCAAAGCAGCAAAATAGAATGAAATAACGAACTCTGGGGAAACATGAGAAAACGCAAACGAATTTGGCCTATAGAGCCTGATTAGGCTAATAGCAACCGCAATTTAGACAAGGACGTCAGTACTTGGATCGGCATATCTAGCTTACCTTCTGCATCTTTTGGCGAGAGGAGTGGTATGCAGGAACCATTTCTGCATGCTGCGGTGTGGAGCATGACCAGTCCTTACAGCGATATACCCCTTGAATACTCTTTGACAGAGTAATACATGCGCCTTTTAGAAAATAACAAGATATTATTTCTCCATCCGTGCACACAGGTATCCGAAAATGAGAACTACAGCTAAGATAGCTCATTTTACGATAGTAGTACTAACAACACTGGCAATTAATCGTCTCCGAGCAATGTGAGCATTTTTCACTGGAAGTGAGGCCGAGGTGCTTATTGGATGGGTGCTTTCCATAGGACGTAAAATTTCACCGGGCTGATACACATGTAGACATGAGCACAGTTTCCTAATCAAGCAGTAGTATAATCTTGTATCATATTATTATAAAACGCGCTCCTTACCTGCCTTGAAGACGATTAATTGCAACCTAATATGCTTTTCTGCTCAAAAATCGAACCTATCGGTGATCACGAAGAACTTGATCCGCGTCTAGCCGTTCGTGCAATATAACATAGTGCCCCCCCGGGCCGAATAACAATACCTGAGCAGGCCTCGGAATAAAACACGACGAACAAAGCGTCCATGTGCTACCCAAACTATTACCATTACAAACGACAGGATCAGGAATATTAACTTTTCGCATAGAGAAGACCCAAACTCGCCAGTAGCGTCCCCAGTTCGCTTTCCGCGAGTGCTGCGCACGCACGCATCACAAGTACTCTCTCAGGCTTTCTGAACCCCGGAAGATTGAGCTATGATATTCTACTGTACAGCTATCTAGCTGGATTCCCTCCATGTAGATAAGCATCCCCTACAGCTTCTAGTAATAGTTAGAAAAGATACGACGAAGAACATCGAACTTACCTGACTGTTTCTTTTCTAAGAACGTTTCATACTTATTAGTGAACCCCTACTTCCAGCCAGATATCAAGACACTCGCAAAAGTATCTTGTGAGGGGCCGGAGGTTGGAATTCTTTATTATTCTCATTAAGGGCGTATCAACCCAGACATAGCCCGTGGTATTCCCACATGATGTACAATACAGACAAAGCCACCAATCCAGATGCTAAAACCACAGTCCACCGGCCCAATACGCGTTAACAGAAACGCCTTCCTTTTTAATAAACACAATTGAAAAGATCACGAAGTAGACTTCTCTTCCCTATCATTTCGACCTCGTGGCAGCCAGCGCAGCAGCTAATCCCACACATCGCAAACTACCACCTCTCTTTGGCTTTCCAGCCATAAGCGCCTCTGTGCGTGCGAATCCAAAGGCTTCATCGCTCCATTGCCGGAAGCAGGGTTTCATATCACGAGGTATGCCTTCTAAAACAACTGTTGATACAGGAACAAAAGGTCTGTCTTCGAGGGATGCGGCGAGGATACCGTAGTCCTGCGCGAACAGTAGTGCTGTAGCGAAGGCGTGTGATTGCGATTGTGCGAGGGGCCCGATGAGGCTATTATTTTGCTTTAGCGAGTCATCTACGTATGATTACAATCCAAAAAAAACTTACATATATATCTCAAAGAAAGCATCGAGGACATATATGCCCTCAGCCTCAACATCTCCTTGCGTAAAGGGGGCAATCTCAACTATCTTTGTCGAGGTCGTTAAACCCAGCGGACTAACAGCGGCTTTCGGGGTCGTCGGCGTTTTAGGCTGCTCATGTAATGTTGGCGAAGGACGGGGTGCGGAGGAGGAGGAGAGAGAAGACCACGATGGGCGCCGGGTAAGACTGCTGAAAAATGAGCTCACCTGCAAAGTTGAACTTCTGCTATGCTGCTGTTCTACCCGAAACAGACGGCACCTGTATTTGTCGTTTGTGGCTTTGAGACGCCAGTGGGATGCCGAGCGAGGCATTCTCTTATCAGCGACACCAGTAGTGGGTTGGAAGAGGTTGAAGAAGGCATCGGTTTCTTCGCCTTCAGAAATTTCTGTCATGTCAGGCGTAGGCCCCAGATCCATTGCAATGAGTCTTGCACAGCCAAGCTCTTCGGCACTGCAGCCCTTGCCTTTCCAAAGACTCAGACGAGATTCTGAAGAGATGAGGTATGGGAAGCCAGAGCAGAGTGAATTGATTGAGAAGTCGACCTCATCAAATGAGATATGACCCATGTGCTTTCGACCGCATAGCATGAATGTAGTTGGAATACCAGACGACGATCGAGATCGTGAGCCACGGAAGGTTGTAAGAATCCCGCCGAGAGCTTGAAAGAACTTAGGTGTTTCTTTGCCCTGGTGAAGGACAATGAGTTTCCCATTCTTATCTTTGGCTACCCGCCGCCCGAAGAGCTGAGCATCTTCCACTGCTGCTTGAGGAACTCCTGATCCAGCCCATAGATAAACTTCGGTTGCTTTGACACCCTTCTCAGACATAAAAACATGTGTGCAGACGTACATCGAATCGTCGAACAAAATGTGCTCTTGATGTGTGGGAACAGGTAAGAGTTTGCCGTCTCCCGAGATTATTTGCAACTGCTTGCTTAAAGTTTGTACCTTCTCGGTCGTAAGCGGATAAGATTCGAGAATATTTCCAGTATCCATATCGTCCGATCCAGGTTCTACAACAGGCCTTTCATCAAAGAAATCAGCGAAAAGATGAGTTGCTTCTGAGGTTTGGGGGATAGGGGACTCCGGCGGTGCGTTCAATGACGCAGAAGCAGGTCTCGATCGTGCGCCGTCCAGTCTCGGCACTTGAATCACTGACTCAGTAGTCTTACCGGCCATTGTAAGTGACCCCTTACCAAGAGGGGTAGCTACCCTTGCTGGGCTCGAAGGTGGGGAAAGAGGAAGTTTCCCCGGTGACCTATCATTTGTCTTAGAAAGTGAGGATGTCTGGCCAGAGGTGGGTGCAGAAATACCGAGACCAACACCTTGAGGTTTCACTGGAGGGGGCATCAGACCTGCTTCCCGCATCGCCACCTCCTCGTCGTGTCTTGTTGGAAGCTTTACCGGAGACTTTGGTCGTCCAGGGCTGGAAGGCATTGCAACTTCAGCTTGTCGTCCCCACATCGCGGTGGCATTCTTCACAGATACGATAGGAGGAGACAATTCAGCTTCTGTCGGCGACTCGTTCAATACACTAGGACGGCTCAGTGTAACTTCTGCTGCATGGGATGCCGACTTCGAAAATGACGGAATATTGCGGATGGCAGTTCCTTCCTCATGAGTCTTTCTGGCCGCTGGAGAGGGCAGTGGACGCGCCATCGGGAGGGAGCGAGCAGATACTGGTGCTTTCGGCTGACTTGATGGCTCGTATTCGGGTGAAAAAGTATGGCTCACGTCGATCTGTGATTTGGATTTTGTTTGCTCAGGATTGCTCTCAGCTTTCTCAAATGGAGCCAACGCATTGTCCGACAATAGGGGTGATTTGATCGGTGCTAATGGTTTTGACCTCGTCAGGATTGAGCTGGATGTGGCAGGTTCATTGGATACATCATGAGCAGCAGAAATTGAAGGCCGATGGCTACTAGGTAGAATGTCTTCCGGCTTCACGAGGGCTGCGTTGGAAAAGGACTTTACGGTGGCTGATATGGAGCCGGAAGACGGCTTTTGCGGTGCGGAGACTTTAGCTTTCGACATAAACGATGTCGAACTTTCTTCAGATTTTGCTGCCGGATGTGTTGCCTCCAGGACAGGCGACTTTGGCTTTACGCTGCTGGAGTCTTCACCTGGCTGCGATGTTGGGGCTCGACGTTTTGGTCCACGTGCTCGACCTTTCGTCTTATGTTCAAGCGGACCACCAGGTGTTGGAGAGCTATCCTGTGATGCCGATGCCAAACCTCCTCCAGCACCAGACCCGTTTGGAGTAGGTGGTCCACGAGCTAGGATATTTGCCAACGCGGGGTTAAATCGACTCGCCAATTTTCCAGACACTCCAGCTTTAGCCATACCCGGGAGACCGACAGGCTTAGGTTGAGTCTCTTCACTGGATTGTTCAGTTTCCTTGGCTAGACTAGGAGAGGGGTTCGATACAACCTCTTCTGTGGGAGGCTGTTTTCGAAAGCCCGATGGAAGTCTCTCGGAAACTGAAGAAGGCGTCACCTCTGGAGAGCTAGAAAACCCACCTAGCGAGGGACTCATGGGTTTTATAGGCGGACTAGGCTTGGTCTTCTCTCTGAGCGTCTTCATGCGGGCGATTGCTTTGGGAGTGGACTCGCTTTGGCTTTTTAAAGAGGTAATAGAGTCTTTGGAGCTCTCAGAGCGGTGCAATACTTTCCGTAAGGCTTCTGGTGGTGGCTGGTCAGAACCACGCTTTTCAGGTGGACGTTTGGGCTCAGTCGCAGCCTTTTCCTTTATCGCCTCCTTCTGCTTCAACAGGCTCTCTTTCAATTCATCCACTCGAACACGAGGTGCCGGACCACCAGTGATGTTCAAGCCAGCCTTACCTCGAAGGATATTGTCTTTCAGTGGATCAGGAGCGACGAAATTCTTCGTCTCAGCTCTTTTAAGATTTCCAAGCGCGTTCTTGAACTCGGGCTCGGTCTTGGAATTGCCATCGTTGGTTGCCTGTCGAGACTTGAGATTGGCTCGGAAGTCTACCTTTCCAGGAGTTGATACAGGTGTGGGTGCTGGTGAAGGCGAAGGTTTCTTTACCTCCCATGATCTCTTAATGGGAGGAGAGGCTATAGGTGATGCTGTTTCAGGCTTCTCTGGAGCTTCTGCCACCTCTTTTGCTAGACTTGAAGGTTTTGCGAAGACTTCGGGCGATGGAGATTTGGCCTTGGTGATAGGGATTGGTTTAGCTTCTATGGGAGGTGGAGACTTTGTCTTGAGAATGGAAGGAGATGGTTGTGCTGAGCGATTGATGGGCGAGGAAACTCGCTCAAAGGGCTCTGGGCTCGCCAGTTTGGGGGGATTTGATATGGACGCGTTGCTTTTGTGTTGCTTAGCTTTGTTGATCTCGGCCATCCATGAAGGTTGCGTGGGAGGCGCAGGTTGAGTCTTGAGCTTTTCCTCTGGTTTGTTAAGGGCAGACTCTAGCCAACTAGATTTTGTTGGACTCCATCTTCGTGATGGACTGGATGGCTGCGATTGATCGCCCGTAGTTTGAGATATATTTTGTAATGACGCTACAGACTTTGTCCTGCTGTGAAGCGGTAGAGCTGGCATGACGAATCCGTCTTTGTCTGTACTCATAGACTGATCATCTCGAGCTCGTGTCACAGTGGAATTGCTGTGGCTGGGGCTGGGTCGAGAGCCAGGCTCTAGCGAGCCTGCCGGGTTGAGAGTTGAAGGTGACCGCTCTAGGCGAGTAGGACTTGCGGAACCCGATACTCCCGAGAAACCTCCAATATAACTACTTCTGTTGCTTGCAGTGGAACTTTGCCTACCCAGTCCTGGCGGTGCTTGAGTACTCCATCGCTTACTCACACTGTCGGCACGCTTAAGCATGGCGCTCTCCACAAAACCACCCATGCCCTTTGTCGGTGAAGGAGGGCGCGCGCTATGAGGAGATTTGAGATCGACGCCAGAAGGTGTGAGTTTGGGCGCGTCCATTATCGATGCTGGAGGTGATTGCATGCGCATTGAACCCGACTCCGAATTTGCTGTGGTATTCGAATAGCGACTGCTCGCAGCGCTCATACGAACGGAGCTTGCCCTTGATGGTGAGATTGACCGCGAGCTCTCTGGCGGGGGGCTCGATGTACCCACGGTGTCTACCGTAGACTCCCTAGACATTCCCGGCATCCTTAGTTTGCCAGATCCAGCTCCTGCTGTTGCATCTCCAGAGTCTTCTTGCGAGCGCCTGTAGGCAGCAGAGCCTATCCCTCTCTCTGCCGTCTGTCGAAACCATCCCGGGTCTTTAGATGCCAATGACTCTGAAATCTGCCTTCTTGATAATTCGGGAGCGTCTTCATTGGCGGGCTCTGGTGTAGCACGAGGAGAGCGAGCAGCGTTTTCAGCTGCAAACATCGATAGAGGTCGTTGGCCGCTACTGGACTTCGGTCTTCTTTGCTGCCATGAGAGAGTACCAGAACGTGACAGAGGACGCGGGGATTCTCCAGTACTCTCAGCCATTTTGCTGCGTTCCTGTGTTGTGGGGGTATTGCTTCTGCTGAGCTCTGGTGGAGGAGGAGTACTATTTTTCTCAGGTGAAATTGATCGAGCGCGTTCTGAAAACTCAGGTCAGCGCGTCCCACAAAAATCACAAAGTTTTTATCCAATTCCAAGCTTATCCACTCACCAGCTCTTCGCGCCGCCCGCTCTTCACGACCTTTGAGTATGTCGCGTTCTAAGGTAGAAAGTCGTTCCGCATCTTCTGTGTCTCTTTTTTCACCCAATTCCCGTATTTTCTTCACAAAGTCCGAGGGCGACAGGTCGTCATTGGTTCCAGACGGGTCAGGAGCAGACATAATTGCAAACGCGGTGAAGAGGAGAAACGGGACACCCTGATGCAGTCAAAGTCGGAGCTTTCTTGCACCAAGCCCCTGGTAATTTCTGGCAAGGATTGCTTCAAATGTGGCGGAATTGTTACACAACAACTCAAAATAACTTCATCCTCAAAAGGGTAACAGACAGTAATTGTTGATTCGGCTAAAGGTTTGTTGACATGATGGGTTGTGGTAGTTAATATTAGTCTATATCTTAAGGGCTCCACCAAAACACAACGCGCTTGCGATCCCCTTTTGTTGTAAAAGTCTAGACAAGCAAGGTGCATGGTATACCAAACGCCAGAACTGTTGAGCACAACATGATTGGCAAAGATTACTACTGGATAGTCGGTAGGTACTTCGACCATTCTTATCACAAAATCTTTTGCGGATATCACTGATTTCCACATTGCAAGTAAGGCTGAGGTTTGTTTGGTGCCACACGTTTCACGTCTGAAGCTTCTAAAACAGGAACAAACGTTCTTTTGCATCTCGTACCACCCAGTCAAGACCTTCCTTAAGGCCTAGCCCTGTCACTGCGCTGCAAGAAATGATTCTCCAGCGATGTGTTTTGATGCTGTCAAGCTCGAGAGCCTACGCGATGAGGTTAGCAATGCGGCTCAAGCTCCTCCGGGTGCCGAAGAATCAATTCACCTGGCGGATCTCGTCCTCGCTCATACAACCCGGCACATCGCTCTTGTTCTTGAACACAAGCAGACTTGCGCCCATAAGTCGCTAATAGAACTGTTAGCTTCGAGCTACGATTCTGTTGCTGGGTTGGTCCCACCTCCTCTAACAGGAGCTTCATCAATTCATCGCGGCAGTCCTGCACACGCGCCGTGTCGGTCGAGTCGACTACCCAGATAAGCGTATCTGTCTTTTCAAAGTAGTTCTTCCAGTATGTCCGTAGAGTTTTTTGTCCTCCTACATCCCCTATCAGGTATTAGTATAGACTTTCGCAGTTGTTGCAAGGCTCCCACAAATGTTGAGCTTATATCTGCATGTTGTGAATCTGTTTCAGCACTGATAGTTCCATCAACGGTGTGGGAATACTTACCCATCGTAATCAATCGTCTTGATAATGAAGCCTAAAGTAGGGCTGACTTCATCTATCGGCTCGTTCAAGAGCTTTTTGCAGATGGTCGTCTTGCCAGCTGCGTCAAGACCACTGGACGCCAGTATTAGAAAAGGGTGAAATAACACCAACGAAGTACTAATACTCACAGAAGCAGAATCCGCATCTCCTTGTCCTTTAGCCGTGCTTTCCGCAAAATTGACAACATTTTAGCCAAAAATGGAGAAATCACTACTTTCGTGTTGCTTCTGTGAATACTTTGAGATGGGATTTGAATATTTGGGCTATGTCGGCTTCCGCAGGCTCAAACCGCATAGGATTAGGAAGGCGTGACTGCCATTTCAGGCGCCGCAAAATGATTTAACGGCTATGGCTTAACTAGGTATTTCTCATGCCATTATCTATAAAAAGGCTGTCGTTCCTATCTCAACTTCATTCATCCCTTTCTTCCAGGCACTAACAACTCAAATTCGAAATCAAGACCCCCTTCTGCTCTTGCAAATCCAACACAGAACAAAGCATCACTTGCTCATGAATTCCCCGCTCACTCCTAACACCTTTCACCAAAGTCCTTAAGAACAGATTTTGGCAGTCGATCGGTGTTCACGTTCAGATATTCGAAGGTAACAGTGCGCTCAGTTGGACTCTTGCCGCATCAGCCAGATCGGGAAGGAACATGGACCACGCGCACTTTAACGATGAGAAAGGTGGGGTCCTTATTGACTTCACTTCATCCTATTCATCTGCTCAACAATACCACACTTCACCCATTCAGCACAAGGCAGATAGAAATCCCTCAGACGATCTTAAAGCCTTGCTTGGAATCCCAAACGATCCTTCTTCATCCAACAATCACTCGTCACAATCCAAAGCTATACTAACGCCGACGGTGCAGCTGACGGTCAATTCGAAAGTCACAACCCAGCCATCTGCAAAGACTAAACAGAAAGAAATTGCACCCATTGCAATTGGCAAGCAAAAGCAAAAACATAAGGAGACCAATCTGAAAATTTCTGCAGCGTCAAAGAAGCCCACTCCGATTATTGGTGGTGTCCAAGGCACAACAGTGACCACTGACCCTCAAGCTAACATTTCACGACCTGATACCGCCAACAACGTCACTGCTGAATCAAAGAAACGCCAGCATAGGAAGAGAGCTAAGAAGCTTCCAAAGATGGCCCCCAATTATGTCCCACCTCACCTGAGGAACAAAGTGCAGACTTCGCAGTCACCCGAACCCGAGTCTTCGTACGTCCCACCTCATCTTAGAGCTAAGGCGCAACAGTCGCAAACCCCCGAACCCACAGCACCGACCCAGCAAACAAAGGGCAATGCAACCACACTAGCGAATCACTTTGTCCCGGCTGCTCGTCAACCATCACCGCCTGCGTTGAGCGATATTGCTGATGCCAATGCTGGCTTGGGTGCTTCAAAATGGGCCGCGTGAGTCTTTCGCTCCAAGCAATCCTTAATCCTTGCTAATGGTGCACAGGCGCTCTGCGTTCCGCAGCCAAACTACAGCAGTAAAGCATGTTCGCATTGATGATCCTGCCACCAGTCAACAGTCCTGCGGTCCTCAATCAAACTCGGATACCACTCCGGGCAGCACTCCGAATGGACCAGCCACTTCAGATGGCCAACAAAGTACGCCAACGGCTGCCACAACTACTGATCAGCGACCACAATCACCTAGCCCGCCAGCGACTACCAAAGTCGCTTACACACCAAACACAAAGTTGTCAACCAAGCCTGTCAAGCAGGAGGAGTCCTCCAACAATGCCATTGTCCCTTTCAAGTCTGAGCAGAGCACTCACCGTCAATCAAAACAGCCCAGTGGATGGCTCACTAAAGAAGAGAAACAAGCCATGCGCCCTCGCGACCCAGAGAGCGACACCGAACATGAAGGTTGGGGTCGTGATGACGACGACTGGGATTGTAATAATATCCAGAACTTGGTTGACTGGGAAGGCAATTGGCTTCCTGCTCCCGTTGAGTGGGAAGGACGTAGGGGATTTAAGCGCGAGAACTATTACGGCAGCATTGCTGAATGGACTGACCGTAACGATAAGTTTGTCATCCATTCTCGAAACAACGAGCCTAAGAGGATCTTCGATTTGACGGCTAGTAACCTGACCGCTGATAACGAGATTGCCCCACGCGATTGGATTCCTATCGAGGTCGATAACCAGACACTCCAAACTTACTGGCGCAGTCTTCACACCAGTGAGCTGCAATTTGTGGACGAGGAAGATGCTGGGGCTATTCCTTACTGGCAGCGCTACTGTGGGAATGACTCAGATCTTCAGATTCCACTTGAGGTCCCAGAAGCGGTCCTTGACCCTGCGGATGAGATTGACAATCCTGGGATGTATCGCAAGGGCAAAGACGATGCGAATACTGCACTTGAGCGCATCAAAGAGAACGAACGCCGCTCTAAGATGAGCGAGAGTCAGAAGAAGATTGCTTCAAAGAACGAGCGTCGTCGACTGAGAGAGTTGCGTGACGTTCCTGAAATCTTGCCGCCTCCAAATCCAAACAGCCCTAAGATTAACATCTACCTTCGCCCAGCCACGCCGGGCGATTTGAGACAGATGCTCGAGATCTATAACTGGTACGCCGAGAACACCACACATGTTCCGGAGATGGTCCCCCTCAAGGACACTGACATGCTTGTGCGTCTTAATAATGTTGAGGCGCGCTCTTTGCCAGCCATCGTTGCGGTCACCAAGTCCAATACCAAGCTACCCAAGGGCACCCGGCCCACCCTGCAAACCACCCAAGAGAAGATTGTCGGATTCTCCTACGCCGACGATCATGAGGACCGTCGCAGCCTTCATCGGTACTGCGCAGAGCTTGAGATTTACGTTCACCATGAGTACTTGCATAAGGGTGTAGGAAAATCGCTCCTAGATCGCATGATATGGCTTCTTGATCCCCAATACAAATCTCGCGATCTTGTAGAGTGGCGAGTTAATCCAGACGACGTCGCCTGGAACTATGCTGGAAGCAGGCGTGTCATCAATACCGTGTTTGCCTTCCCAATATACAACTCTGACGACAAGGTTCGGATCACTTGGATGAGTCGGTGGTTGGAGCAATTTGGGTTCGCAAAGAAGTGCGAATTGGAGCAGTGCGGTATCAAGATGGGGCACTTGTGAGTATTACGAATCTCAGTTTCTTCCCCTTCACAGCAAAGCTAACAGCTTTGCAGCTCTACCAAGGCTCTTTTCCAAGCTCAGACCGGCGCGAATGTCGACCCGAGAACAGCAGTCGGTGTATCTGCATTCTAGGTGCACGACTCAGACTCCTGGGACATATGATCCTGCACCGTAGACTATTGGCATTTGTTAAGTCTGTTGGACAGACCATCTGGGTGTGAGGAAGGCGTTTCGGACTGTCTGCTACGATGCAGCTAGGTGGAAGCCTCAAATTGGATCCACGAACATCGGATCTGAGTCATAGCCGGCATTTTCACGGTTTACGGCGGGCGTCTGGGCCCTTTTCCCATTTTCATATTCCTTTGATGTTACATCTTCCCAATCCACACTCTCAATTTTCCATTTCCTGTTCCCTATCCCCAATATCTTCTCCCTGCTGCACATCCTCATCTTCGTACGCATGTATATAACACACCTCAAAACTATTTGCTTCCTTTCCACAAGTGCAGATTTCTTTCACTTGTGACTTTGGGGGATTTCAACGAGCTCACAGCGACTTTTTTCACCACTGGACTCTTGCACACTACTCGTCCGTGTTTTTTGGTCGATTCGTCGTCGAAGAGACATGAAAAAAAATTGAGAATCACTTTTTTCGGCCATGGTGGTTATGGTAGTAGTTCGAATGACATGCTTCTATACTTCAACATCTTGTTCAATGTATTATGATGCCTGCCGCTGTTATGTTCTAGTTCCAAACTTACCTTTGCTCTCGGAGTTATCAAAGAGCAGAAAGTGTTTCCCATAGTCTTTCCAGTCTCTCGCAAAGGGTCTGGTAGTGTACTTAACACAAACCTTTCCCTCCTCCTCAACTACAACACTATTGCTCAATTAACGATCAGGTACACCACCACTCGACACCCCTAAGAAAGTGACTGTTCGAATGTCAAAAGCTCTTTCATTTTTCTTCTAAAAAGAGCAAAAAAATCAATCTCCGAAGACATTGACCAAACTCTTCTTATCGTGACCAGACCGAAATTAAGAAGTGAAAGGTCTCATCGCTATCTATCATTAATCTGGCGCTAATAAGTTGATTTCCATTAACACCTTAACCATATAGCAAGTACTTTAGAAATACTTGGTAAGTTGTCACGGTAGAACGCACGTTTACCCGCAGCGCCATATAGCTAGTTTGTTAGAAGGTTCTTCTGGAAATTTGAGGCTATAATAAGCATGGATGGGGGGATCCTGGCGCGTTTTGGTTGGAGAGTAGCGGAGGTAAAGTTTGTTAGACTCCAAATTTCGAGAAAGCGGACTGCTCATATGTTAGGAGTACTGTACAACCATATATACACTTGCGATGTACCTACGAAAACACAAAAAGAAGTCTATCAAATACTCCTAGTGCCATGCTAACCCGCACCTATGTACTACTCCAAAACCGCGCATTTTGACCCCAAAAAAGGACTTGCCCTGCCAATGTTTGTGAGACGCTTTATTTTCTTCATTCATCTATAAAATCGTAACCTATACTTCATTTCCTCGCAATGAAATTGCCTACCCACCCGCTCTCGGCGAGAAGTCCGAATCACTTTAATGTAAACCGGTTTTCTTCGGTTGAGTGTCATGAAGGAGTATCGAGATTGGATCTCTTCATAGCCATTACCAGTTGGTCAGATGTAAAAGGGACATTAGGTTTCGAGCTGACGGGTGCTGAACCTGGGTTTGCAGAATCCATTGTTGAAGACGATAAAAGGTGGGTATTATCTCGAGGGCGGGAGGATATATGATGGTCTGCTGATTGTTGTGTTAGAACCCATACTACAAACAAAAGGATGCTCTGCCTCTATCAAAGCCCCAGTCCTTCGGTAAATAACTCACCTTCCATCCCATCCATTCCATCCGTATCCCCTTCCCGAGCTTGAGCAAAACTCCTACTCCTCCGTCCTTGCTGCGCTTGCGCACTATTTTTCCTGCTCGGCATCCGGGATCCCATAGGCGAGTATAAACTCGCTATACTCCTCCTTCGCCATGCTTCCGCAAATGAAAATGCTTCTAATTTCTGTTTGTGTTCTTTATTGACGGGACGTCTGTATTTTGGCTCTGGTATTTTCTCGCCAGGCCCGTAGACATTGCTCTCACTTGAACGGTCGGATCCGGAGGTCGAGATGGAGGTCGAGTTTCGACTGAATGTCTTCTTGAGGCGGGCGCGAAATGGCATCGCGGAGTAAATGGCTAGACCGGCGATAAGGATATGAGATCGGATTCGGGATAAACAATGTTGAAGATGATAGATATTATAGCATTGAACAAGAGGGTCTCTTATATCAAAGAGCTTTATGGGATGATCGGTTTATACAATAAGAATGGCGGTGTTACTTCCGACAGCTTATAGAGAATGTAACCTTCTGCAAGGTCAAGCTGGGAATCGTAGAGGAGTCGATGCAGATCTGGTGGTGTCCACGGCGGCGGTTCCATGTCCACGCTTCAAGGTTACCTTAGCCGTTTGGGGCATCTCCCGTCCTTGGTCCTCTGCGCTCATTGGTCCCCACGCTGTCTGCTTCGGCAGTGGGATAACGCTCCGCATGGAGGACGCCGATGAGGCAGAAATCACCTGGCTTCTACGTTCCGATTCTTTTCTGACGGCCAACGTTCAAACCTGTAGGTGGGAAGACGCTTGTATGGTCCCAACAGTTGGTTACTGTAGCTTAGATGAATGTCAAGGGGCCGGCAAAATAAGAATATCTCGGAAGATCATGTCTGCGAAGATGGAGGTAGGTTAGGATGGCGGGGGAGTGATTCGCCCATAAGGAAATAAACCACCCCAGATCGATCTAGATCGTGTCTAAAATGTTATCCTTAACTCTTACTAGACACGACAAGAACTTGTCACTAGAACCGCTTCGTGAGTACGAAGATGGCCTCAGAGGGGAGTTGCATCTCACTATTCATCGGTGTATGAAAACCTTGCGAAAAAGATTCATGAGTGTACTTATTTCAAGTCCATTACTATCACCTACTCCAGTGGTGTATGCAGGATTTTGACGCGGGGCTCTTCCGTCGCCCGGTGCTCCTCCCTGTGAGAAAAAAGATAGAGTAAGAGCAACGAGTATGTAGCTGCAACATCGACAATCTTGACACCAACACCAAACGACGGAAGGTCTGAAGCATTGATGCAATTGCAGCTATCACAACCTATGAAGTTGTAGCTTCTGCTCTCGCGAAGTCCCAATGTGGAACCAATGACGTAGCGAAATCATCTTTTCCCGTTTGCTCTTCACTTCACCTTCACAAGACCTGAACAATACGCCACCTACGCGCTGATTTGATTTGACAAAGAAGCCTAGACTACAGTAGTGGGGAGCTATTTACCTTGCCTGAGCTCTGAATTCCCCTCACTTCATGACGTTGTTCACGACCTGCTAGCATTTCCAAGATACTTAACTTAGAGCTCACTCAGGATTGAAAAACCTTACCCTTGAATATTTCAATTCCGACTTCGCAAATCAGAATGGAGAAAATTAAGAGCCTCCTGTATGTCGATGTTTCATTTTATACTTGGATCATCGTTTGCTAATATGTACGAAAGTAGTCCCGGCCACAACGCTGATGACAAGACCCTTTATGATTCTGGTAACCAGTCGTCCTCTATGGGGACCTCACAAACACCCCATCAGACTTCACAACAGCACCATGGAACTGATGGAGTAATCGGTTCTGGCTCGGGTTCGGCGCTGGGCCACGACCGTACTCCAGAACGACCGACTGGTTTCAATACTCCTGGTAGTGCCACTGGTACCATGGCTAGCGATGCCAGTATCAAATCTGGAGTACTTGGAAAAGCCCCCTCAGGTTCAGCATATGCACCAGATTCCAAACAGCATGATTCCAACTTACCACCAATTGCAGCTCAATTTATGGGCGGGCAATCTGAGCAGACTTCTACAGGAAATGATCGTTCTTTCCCGCTTTCTGGAGGCCAGACAACTGGAAGCAACTTGGGAAGCCAAACATCAGGCAACATTCCTGCCCAAGGCCAGTCACAAAGTAACTACTCCAATCAGCCATCAGAGATTGGCAGTCTTGTTGGAGGTGGAGCTGGTATTCCTTCAGGAAGTCATACTGGACAAGACTTGGCCTCTACTGGAGGCCCCGGTGCGGCTGGACTTGCAGCCACCCAAACTTATCAGCGTCACAATCAGGATCAATCTTCAACCAACCCAGCAGCACAAAACATCCATCCTTCACATGGGGATGTCGGTGGTCATCGAGTCACCGAGGGGCTCGCAGGGGCAGCTGCTAGTTCAGCCACGCACAACACACAGCCATCATCGCACGAAATAGGCGAGAACCGTGGCAATGAGGGATTAGCAGGTGCAGCCTCGAGCTCACCTGCGCAGAGAACAAACCCGGTCTCGAACACAGCTGGGGGTAATCATGGCAGAGAAGGTCTTGCTGGTGCAGCAGCCCGCGCCTCTTATGACCCATTTTTGAAGCACGACAACCATTCTCATGAGTTTCATGGTGATCCTTGTGGGCCTGATGTGCCACCAGCTGCACCACATCACACTCCTGGTCCTCATAAGACTGAGACAGCGAACCGTCTCGATCCTCATGTCCCTGGCGCATTCCCCGCACACAACGACGCTCACAGCAGTGCTAATCCTCTTGATCCACACCACCATGGCAACCAGCAGGTTGGATCAGGTCCATTAACCACTTCAGATTCACACCAGCACGGCAACCAGCAGGTTGGATCAGGTCCATTAACGACATCAGATTCACATCATGCACGCGACGCAGCAGTTGTTGGAGCTGGAGCTGGCGCTTTAGGCGGTGCAGCAGCACACCATCACGATGGTGTAAAGGACTCGACGATTCCACAACAACACAACACTACTCGTGGAGATACAGACCCTGCTTCCAATACCGTTGCGCCTCACAAAAATAAATTGATGAACATGCTTGACCCTCGTGTAAAGACCGAATCCGATAACACGAAAGACCACACGTCTTCAGGACCTCACCAGTCGCAAGAGCACCATCATGGCAGGGATGCGGCTCTTGCTGGAGGGGCTGGCGCTGCCGGAGCAGGAGTATATGAGGCTTCCAAGCACCGCGATAACCAATCAGGGGGTTTAGTGACTGGGGAGAAAGGAAATCTTGGATCAAGTGGGAATCCATACAGCTCAAAGCCACTGGATCCAAGGCTTGGAGGTACCTCTGGACCGATTGGAACAGCCGTTGGATCCTCCCAACCTAGGGACCAACAGCATTACGGCAGGGATACTGCTGGGGCTGGAGCGGCTGGCCTAACAGGTCACGAAGCTCTCAAACACCACGAACAGAACCAGGGTGGCCTCACTGGTAGTCACCAACAGGGCGGTCTTACAGGCTCCCATCAGCAGGGAGGTCTAACAGGCAGCCACCAACAACACTTACCTACAAGCCACAGCACGAGCACAACCAACACGCAGACCTCTTCGACTTCTCAACCTCTACGCAGCGAAGACCATCACACCGGTCGAAACACTGCCCTTGCTGGTGGGGCGGGAGCTGCAGGTCTGGGTGCGTACGAGGCATCGAAGCATCATAACCAGTCTCAGTCTACCGATCCTATTGGCACGTCATCATCTCACCCAACAGGAGAGAGACGCCAAGATCAACAAGCTATTCCTCATCACCCAGCACAGCGAAGTACCGAACATGGTCAACAGCATCCACATGACACTCACCAACACCACACAGGCCGCGACGCTGCTGCTGTGGGGGCTGTCGGTGCTGGTGGATTAGCTGCCGATAATGAATTCTCAAAGAGGGAAGCAGAGAAACTCCAGAAAGAGAAGATCAAGGAGAATGAGAGACTCGAAAAGGCTAGGCACAAGGAAGAAGAGAAACATGTGAAATCTGAGAAGAAGCATGAGAAGGAGGTCGAGAAGGAGCACAAGCCCAGCCTGATAAGTCGCATTCTACATCATGGAAAAGACAAGAATAAGGATGACGACGTTGCGCATGACAAGACACACCAGCACGACAAGACACATGACAAGACACATGACAAGACTCACCACAAAGAGGAAGCGGCTGTGGGAGCTGGTGCTGCTGGCGTCGGAGTTGCCACTCATCATGAGCACGGTAAGGATCATAATAAATTGCACAAAGACCCACCCAAGGAGCTCCAGGAAAAGTACGCACAAGCGGCCAGCAGCAATACCCCTGGCTATCAACTCGCCAGTGACGGACACACTGGTGACCCTCGTAACGTAACCGGATTGCCGTAAGTATACTAACTTATCTTTTCTCGTGTTGGTGCTAACCCACCGTAGGCATCAGCAAGGTACTCCACATGGACTCGGACACGAGTCCACCACTGGTGACTCTCGTAATGTAGCCGGTCTCCAGTAAGTGTGCTATCCTAGCTTTTCTCGCGCCGTTATTAATCAATCGCAGGCATCAACAAGGAGCTCAACATGGAGTTGGACCTGAATATACTGCTGGTGACCGCAACACAAGTATTGTGAAAGACCCTGTTACTGGTCTCCCCATGGACTTGAGCAAGCATTCCGACGGCCATGGAGGGACGGACGGAAATACCAACATTCCTGGCTTTCACTCTGGCAATGCTGGATCTGGTCATGGTATTCAAGGACAAGGCCATTCTACGGATTGGGACACGATCAAGAAGTCCAACACACCTTACTAGGATTTTATTGGGTACGAATTGAAGCTTTGCCATCATGTCGTTGGGCTTTGAGCATTGTAGCGTTCTATGACATGATTATTGAAGTCGAAGAAGTGGACATGAGTAATAATTTGAAATAGCTAATATGAATATGTATCTCCTCTTTCCACATCTGTCCATATTTATGAAAGTGATGCAACATTTCTGCCATTTTACTTATAACCCCTGTAAAGAAAGGAATATGTTAAAGCGAGATGAGGCATCATGCACTACGTAGTTCTCTACTGACGACATATAGTTCATGCCGAACTTTGGGTGCTGGGATCCATGCTTCACAGCTAGAAAGACGAAGCGGGTCTTCCGAATGCGAGACAGAGTGTGCATTACTACACCACAGCTCGCCAAGATTGTTGAATTTCAAAACCTGACCAGCAAACAGATGTACCCGACGATGTGTCCAGCATCGGCCCGCACGCCACAACCACACACCCGCTCTGAAAGCTCCTGGAAATCATATCTTCAAGCAAGGGATTGTTCTTTCCCAAACGGATGACCTGTTGCGTAAGCCGAAGACATTGCAGTAATAGGAGATAGACCTCCTCAGCGGGAAGATTACGGAGAGATTTATGTAAAAGTCGGCAATCTCGATGAGCAGTGAAACATAATCTCTTGGAGATCTAAAAGATAAAGCCAGCAAAATGGGAGCATGTCTTGAATAGATGACCGACTTTCACTAACTCCCCGCAGTGGTCCAAAATGCATATGTGGTCGGAAGGGAGTGGGCCCCGACCGTTGGGTCTGGCTTTCCTATTCCTGACAAACGGAAGCAGTGTAGCGTCATGGGAGTTGGGGCGTACTTGTACTACAAGCACAACGAAAGGTGCCATTAGCCTGGGTCTTTTCACGCGATACATAGGAAAGGGCTGAAACGCCGAACACTGGGACATGTCGTTCCCGATTCCGAGTCATAGGTGAAGGTAGTAAGTGCACGTTGCTGATGTTGCGGCGTGTTCCGCTTGTCGAGCTGTACCTCAGTAACCGATAAAATCGGGAGAGGTTGGTATTTACGAAGTTGATCGAGAGATGCAACTGTTAAGATTTGAGCAAGTCTCATGCATGTGATACCTGCAAGGCTGTCCTTGTCGTTGCCCATGAACCTCGAAAAGAATAAACGGAAGAAGTAAGACAGGCATTCTGTAGTAAGGATGTCGAAGGTTTGCTGCTGAATGGTAACACGCAGGAAGAGCGGTCTGTTAGAGAGGCGGCAATTAGCCATCCTGGTGGAGCAAGCTCGGAATCTATTGCACGACGTCTGAAGTGTCTTGAACACGGGATCGCATTGTGCATCTTGGTAACCCATCCGCTTCGGCACTAGAGACAATCAATCTTGATGGGGAAAAAAACTGGACTCGTGGTTTTGTTACATACCTAGCTGCCGCCGAAGCACTAATTGCGGATTGTGGACACTCTATAAGCTGTTAATTTTTGTCAGGAACTCGTATGATGGAGTAATTGTCGATCGCCACGACGAACATGCCCAAACTACTCGAATGGACAAATGGAGGCAATTACTCGTCCAGTTGATTCGCCCTCATGAAATGATAACAAAACGATATCGGAACACGTCAATTGAATGCTTGCAGGAGTTTGCGGGTTCTTCAACGTGTACACCCCGTAGGTAGCCGGGCAGTTTTGCGTCAAAAGCAGCCTTTTGTCTCCCTTTTCCGCTGCAGCGGAAAAAAACTACAGGACGAGAGGTGTGGGTTTCTTGGTGGAACATTTCTGCAGCGGCAGGGGATAACGCAATTCCTTACCAACTCAGCTTACGCCACTGTTTCTGCAGTGAAATCGTAGCGGCACATCTAATGTTGAAATTCGAAACTGGATCTGCTGTTTCCCTCGAAGTACAGAGTCAAGTCCAAAGAAGTTCGAGCAGGTGTGATTGTTGGGCCGGTTTGCTTTTGATATGAGGTAGGAAATCGTATTTCACCATCGTTGGTGTTTGTCTTCCAGTACTCGGGTGTCATCCTCAGTGGCTTATGGGGACCACTTTTAATTCACGACGCGTGTCTCCTTTTTTTTCCTGCTCCTCTGCAAATCATAGATTTTGCGCCAGAGCCGATCGACGGGATCTCCCCACAAATCGCGCGAAAGGGGCTAGACCAGTCGCGATGTGGCTGCATACCCGGCATGAAGGATTATTTTTGACAATGACAGCACGGAGTTAGTGCATTCGGAAGCCGTGATTGACTCGAGCATCCTGGTTTAGCGATAGGGAATTTACAATTCAATGGTACTGCTTCAGCTCTTCAGGAATGTATGGTATCTTGATAAAGTGAATCGAAATTTATAGATTGAAGATCTTAATTTACGCATCCAGAGAACTGGAGGCCGCACGAGCAAGCGAAGGTGCGAAACGTTGACGCAAGGACCACTTTTCAGCGTTGAAAACCTGTAGTTAGATTTGAGTATCAGCACACCATCAATGACGGCTGTTACCAGCAAACCTCATATTAGAGACGGGATAATACCTTTATGAAAGGGGTACGAAGTACTAGATACTTTGGTACGAATAATCAATATTCTTTTGCTGAATCGTGAACGGACAAGATACACTACTGCTGCAAGAATAAAGACTGCCTTTCATCCTACCAGTCGTCAGGCTGTGGCGCTTAATTTTCGCTTTCCGCCCTAGCTATCCTTGGGTAAATCGCGGGGGTGAAGCCCCGAAATCGTGAGCTTTAGGGTGTCATGAGATGGGATGGAATGAATGGTCAACTCTTCTTCATATGGTCATGGATTTATGGGGCAATGGAGGCTCACCAATACGAGCTTTCGGAGAGATTTTCTACCCTGTTACTCTACAAACTCATAGCGTCTTTCCAGTAGTCGATCTGGAGTTTGATTGAATCAATTCTGCCAGACTCAGGTAGATCAAGCAGTACTGCAGTAGTGCACTGTGAGATTGCCAAACAAAAAGACATGCGCATGTAAAAGCAGTGTTTTAGAGAATTTTACGGTATACAGATCCACGGTAGCCCCTTTGCCCATAGGTCGACAGCTACAGATTAGTTCCCGTCCTTCAAGGTCTTGCATATTTATTTATATAGGCGTGAAAATCGTCACCGTTAGCCTGTAAAGCGAATGGAATGTGTTTTATCATCACCAAGAATGCGTTTCGGCAACCCGGCCAACAACAAATGAACAGATATGATGAGAGAATGCTTCTGCCTTCCTAGGGTCGTTTATTACTGAAGTACTACAGAATGGACGAAGTATTGACAAGGAAAGACGTTGGTGAGGTCGAGAAAAGGCTGTGTTCGAGGTCAGTGGCGGGCGAGCAGGATACGATTCGTTCAATCAACGTACACCTGCAGAAGAAGGAGAATTGAAGCAGTGATATATGAAGTACTTATAGTAGTAGATGAGAGCAGTACCTAAACGGGATAAGCAATATAGCAGATGGTTCTTCAATGAATATTAAATACAGTATCACCCGGAGAGCCAAGGACCAAGGGTGCCCGTGGCTCTGTGCTTTTGTGTTTGTGGAGACTCTAGTCCCCAAGCGGATAGGAGTTTTTGGCTACGCGGCGTTTCAATGAGGGAACCGCTGAGTGGCCCATTCACCAGTGAAATCCCTCACACGCTTTGGACTCTCTCTCACACCATCCATAGACTCTTTTGTCTCTTGTCTCTGTTTTTCTTCTTGCATTGCTTGCTCTGCTGCCTTCGTTTTGGGGAGCTTCTTGATATTTGCCAGGTGCAACACTCGGCCCAAATTAATCATCACCATTCCGCAGCATTCTCCTTTTCATCCCTCCAAACTCTTCGCTATCTCCCACGGCCAGTCCTTCTGCCCGCACTCCCCAACGACGATAGCGAGTTTAGAGCCTCGAGAGTCTCTGCTCCTACTTTCAGCCCTCAATGAGATCTTAAAAATACATATCACTCAGTCCGTCACCCAACGGCTGGACATTCGGAGTGTTCACTTTCCTCACCTCTTCCCCGACCCGCAGACTCGTGGAGTGTGAGAGAATCTTTGGCTCCACCACCCGCCTAACAACACAAACCACCCGTTTTCTCCTTCATTTCTTGGGCAATCATATTTGCATTATAGACATTTGTAGTTGACGTTTGACTCCTGCTCGGTATTGATAAATACCGTCTTTGGCTGGTTGAAGCAGATCGAAAGGGGTACGTACTCGCCTGATTGAGACAGCCTTGCTTAACATCAAACACCCTGCACTTGCTATGTCCGGGAATCCATCCTATACCTGCTAGATTGGCAGTACACTATTCCATCTAAGTCTGAGCTTCAACTGACCACCAACCTCATCCTCACAGACTATTATCAACCTTTTATCCCGTCGTCGCCAAATACAACAAAAGCCGACAACTCTCCTCGAATTTTCGTTGCCGACCGACACAAAGCAAAGCTACAGCGATCTCGATGGCTGAGGTACTTGTCTCGACGCAGACCATTGGCAACATTATGCTGCACTCTCCGCCAGATACCTACCACCACAATTCTTCCTCGGGTCAATCCCATCACAACAATTCACGTGGTCAAGGCATGCCTCGAAGTTACAGCTCTCACAATGTCGGCTTACCTTATCGTGGGGCCTCTGCTACTCCAGTGGCCCCATATGCCTTTCAGTCGACGCCGCATCTACGGCAGGACAATCGTACAGTCTCGGCATCCAATTCTGCACACCGCCAGTCAATAGGCCCCCAGTCGCTGTCGGCGAATCGACACAAATACACGCCTTCATCCTCCGACTCGACAGCATCTTCAACCTCCGCCTCCAACTCTTCCGCCGGTGGAGGACAGTACTCGCTCTCGAAAGACGACTCGGTGTTAGTCGGGCAACGGCCACTTAGCCAATTCGGTACACCAACAACGTCTTTTCTCACATCTTCCTCCACACCCGACTTGTCTTTGACAAATTTTGAGATGCTTCCGAAGCCCTCGCCAGATCGCTACCGTCGTTCGGTTCCAAGAGGCAACAGCAGTAACAGTGTCAACACCTCGCAGCAGACGCAAGACAGTACAAAGTATAATTCTGCAAATGGTGGACAAATTAACTCGCAAGTCAATCTGGCAAATACTAATCGGACGTCGATCCTGTCTATTGGAGGTGCAGAAGAGGCTCAGACGGCCCGTAGATATCGAAGGAAAAGTGTAGCGCCCTCAGACATCTCTCCAATCCCGACACCTGTCACACAGTCAACACCGACTTGGTCTCAGGTAGCCGCACGCGGTCATGCTGGCGGTCACCCAACACCTCCAACCATGCCCACTATACCAGTGGTGTCTGCTGCTATAATCCGGCCTGTATATCAGCATCAACGGAACAACAGCGGCACAAGTACATCATCCACAGGCTCCGCCAATGCCAACCGGCCGTCATCGGTACGTTTTGCCCTTTTCATCATTTGTTTGTTATCGTGACTCTGTCGACCAATGACCCTCTGTTTGTTTGTGGCAAGACTACCACGAATTCGTGGTAACTCTGCCCAACGTCACGACTTCAAAGTTTAGAACAATTCTATTGGAGAATATGACTAACAATAAACAGGCAATGCATGACAGCTCTAGACAGACTAGGGTTACATCCCCTTCTTTGCAGCAACGGCCCAGAACTGCACCTGGTAACGCACCTCGAAAGTCTGCCAATACTGGCAGCTCCGACATGCCTAAGCGTGTTACTACTCCTTCGCCACTCTCGAATCCTATGACTTCTGAGCCAGAGAAGAATACTCCAGCTGTGAATAACTCCCATCTAGCGGCGCCTGCACAAACCGCGGAGGTAGCTGAACAAACCCCTAGCCCCGCCGTCCAGCAACTCCAGGCTATCAATGATCCGAAAAAGCCTGCCAAGTCACGATTGAGGCGGGCCTTCTCATTCGGCAGCGCCCAGGAACTCAGGCGAGCTACTGCTGAGAACAATGCTGGCCGTGCAAAACTTCACAAACAAATGCCCGGGCCAGAAATTTCGGCGGAAGATGCTGCAATTGCCGCAAAACAAGAGGCGGGTGGCATTGGTGCGGGCATTTACTCCGGCCAGGGCGTGGTGTATAGTTCTACGGATAACTTGTCCATCTCATCCACCGCTTCCTCTGCGTCTATCATGCTTCGCAAGATGGGCCAAGGGATGAAGAAGTCATCACGTTCACTGAAGGGCTTGTTCCGGCCGAAGTCGGTCATTGGCGTGCCAGCAGCTGATAGTGCAGTTACACAGCCTGCTCAGGCTTCAACGGCGGAGGTTTCCCATGTCACTGTCGAGGCCGAGCGCGAGCGTGTGAATGTTAATGCGGACCCACATGACCAAGTTGGCGGTGGCACTGCTTACCCAAAGCTGGAGCGCAACTCGATGGATGCCATGGAGCGACCCACCAGCTCGAGACATGGCCAACATGATTCTATCTCCTCTAGAAAGAGCATTGTAGGCGGTGACCGTGAAAGACAGGATGTTTTGGCTGCTGTGAAGAAGGGTATCTTGAAGCGTAAGCGATTGAGAAAAGTGGTATAATTGTATAAACTGCTAACATGCGAAATCAGGTGCTGTCACAACATCAAACACTTCCAACACGTCGTCCCCCGTTATGGGAAGCTCGGAGACGGAGGTCAACCCACCGAGCATACCTGGCACACCAGACGAGCCCGTCAATATGGACAATCTCGATAAGGATTATTTTGTTGCCACCGCACATTTCGCTGCCTCCAGCACGCGCAGCTTACCCGAGCGGGGTGGCTTATCATCACGAAACATCTCCTGGAACCCGAAAGTGCAGTTCCATGAGGTCTACACGGCCAACGAGTACGACCGCAGAGGCGAAATTGCAACATGTAACCGTCTCACGCCGATGTTGGCGCAGCAAATCAAGGAGGAATTAAACAGCTTTAAAATGGTCAGTGACACTGCAGAGTTTTGCATTGCCACACGCAGCTAACGATCACAAACAGGAGATGGAAGTTCACGAAGCGTCGAAGCCACACACACACTTCTTCTAATGAGCACACAATCGAGAACACAATAGACCCTCACACATAATATTATACACCGAGAAGACGACGACACAAATAGGATATTTGGGAATACAACCAATGCGGCATAAACTCTCAAGAACTTCTCTTTCCATCCAGCTCGTTTCAGAAGAGATTACAAGTCGAGAGCTACATTTTTTTTCTAGGTTAGGGGCGTTGTAAACTAAAGGCGTCTTTTGTTTTCTTGTTTCTCTTTTCTCCCTCAATCGACGATGGTGTTTCTCTCTCTTTTTCCTTTTCATTACAAGCTTTCGATGACTTTTGGGAGGACTGTTTTCACTGACATTTTGCGTGCCGCGCCAGTAAAGAATGATTTTGCGTGTGCTTTTTTCGCTCCAGTTGCCTTTCCGTGCTTCTCCTGTTTTTGGTATGCAAGGGCGGAACCAGACGGGCAGTATGGATGGGGCCAATGCGTGAGTAAAACATCATTGATGTGGGAAAGGAGGAAATTCAGAATATCAAAATCTTTTTCTCTTCTTCGAGGGATATTATGGATAGCGCTGTTCTCCACTCTTCCTCTCTGCTCATTCTTGCGCTATTGGGGTAGTAATCACTTTTTTCCGCGCCTTTTTCCATTTTGTTTCTTGCAAGCGTGGGATTTCGGTCTTTGGATTTTTTTTCCCTCTTTTCTGCGGATTATGGAGGAAGCCAGCAAGCAAGCAAGTAAAGTCCTTTTTTGTTGAATAATGTCTTCATTTGTTGTCGGTTTGTGCTTTTGCGGGTTCGGCTGAAGCCTGGGGGTGGTTGGGATCCTTCCATTCAGGTAGAATTACTCATCCCTTTTTCTCTTTCACACGATTTTTCCATATCAAAAGTTCAAAACTCTGGAGGCGGGTTTGTCTTTTTCCTCAACTCAATTGATATGACGCTCTGTTGTGTGTGTGTGTGTGAGATATGATTGTGTGTTTTTGAGAAGTGGAATCAATGTTAATACATGCTCTTCTTGGGCTATACTGCAAGGTCAATTCATTCTCAGAGGCACAGGGTTACTTTTCTCTGTATAATCTCTCGAGTTAGATACGTCACTGACGCTGAGATGGCAGTCCTATCATCTTGGGGGAGTCGCCTGTTGAAACGTGAGATCAGCGTCATCATATTGCCGTACTACTCGGAAAGAGGGGGGTGGGTATAAATGGAGATGGAGCATGGATGGGTATTGCATCCTCATGATCGCAGATGATGCTGGTTTCGCCCTGGACAGGTAGGTATTCTATACCGAACAATAAGATTTTTGAACCATAAATTTTTCGTAGCAAACATAAGAACTAAACCCGTCCTATCAATGCATTTCATCCCAAAGCTCTACCTTTCAGAGCTTAACTCCTACTGCTGAAACTCAATTCTCTCAACGCAATAGAAGCCACCCGGCTCGCAAAATACTAGTCTAAACCTTCATCTCAATCAAACCGTGCTTCCAGACGGTAACGTAAGGGGTTGTGCCGTCTTCGCGGTAATTGAGGAGGATGACCATGCCGTCGGGGTCCATGGACTCGCCGATGAGAAACTCGTAGTCTTTGAAATTTGCAATGATCTTTTTGGCGTAGGCACCGCTGTTGGGGGTTAATGGTTAGCCATATGGTAAAGATGATATGCCCAAACAGGAAAGCTTAAAAAGCTGCAATGACCGGCAATTGAGAAAGTAGACCAAACTTACGCCTTGGACTCAAAATCCTTGACCTCCGCCTCATCAGCACCCTTCGCCTTCATAGCCTCCTTGACCTTCTTCATATAACCCTTGAGATATGTCAAATAGCCCTTCTTGTCAAACTGCGTCTCTTGCAACCGGAAGGAGTGGGCGATATCTAGGACGGTGGCGGAGGTGTCTTCGACGGCATCGTCGCCGCCATCTTCAGCGGACGGGTTGGCTCCAATATCGATGTTGTCGTTGCCAACGGTGATTTTGCGACCGTCAGCTTCGTAGACGGCACCGTCCACTTCTTTTAGGTCGTAGGAGTCGGAGATGATCTCGTCGTCGGTGAGGATGTCCTGTGGAGTGGTGGGTTAGTTTTTGGTAAAGTGTATAGTGGGGTGATTCTCGCCGGGTGGTTGAAATTTGTTTTGCGAATTTGTAAAATGTTGAAGAGGTCTAGTGCGCACCTTGTAGATAATCATTTTGGCGGGTTTGAGAAGATTGAAGTGTTAGTGAGAGTGGTTGACAAAGTTGTGGAGATACCGAGTCTTGCGGAGAGGGAAAATTTGGAGTCGCTTGCTATTCCGTAGTAGTGGGGCAATTTACTCATCACGTGACTATGATTTATGATCTCGAATTTTTGAGTGGGAATGGATCCAAACAGTTTAGAGCTGGGAGAATTCGATATCTATCCACAAATGCTCTAGATCCCAGCACAAGGGATCTAACAGCTGCTGCTCATCAACTCATGTGGTATTATCATCAGGAGATCCACCTTCCATTTCCATACTAGGGTTAAATAAAATGCCCCCTTGGCCCATGCGTGCACCAGTGGCGTTTTAACACTTTCTCTACTACAAGTCGTGACGTTCAATGGAGAAGTGACAGCACTTGCCTAATTAACAACTTCTCCTTCCACAAGACGAGCGCTCTTTCCTTCCAACTAACCTGCACTCCCTTTGCGCCTTCTTTGAGCCCTACATTTCATCCTTGCCTTGTCTCCGAACCGCATCCTCTTCAGGCTTCAGCAGCCCCTAACCGCGAGCATCCGCGTACGGGAGAAAACCGAGCACACGATACTGAGCGCATTGCGCTCCACCACCAACTTCCTTCCGTCTCGACAATTGTAAGACTTGTCCGTTCTTCACAATGGCATTCAATCAATCAGCGTCGTATTATGATCTACCGCCTCTTCCTTCATACACCGTCAAACCTCTGCCAGACCTGCTACCATGGATATCAGACACTCTGCTCTCTCTTCTCCTACCTGTAATCGCATACTGGGCTGTGTCCATGGTTTTCCACTTAATCGACGTTTACGACCTATTCCCACAATACCGCTTGCACACTCCTGCTGAATTACTCACGCGGAATCACGTCTCCAGGTGGGACGTTTTCAAAGATGTCCTAATACAGCAAGCTATACAAACCACCTTTGGCTACGCAATCTCATACCTGGACCCGGTAGCTATGTATGGGAAGGAGGAGTATGATGTTGCGGTGTGGGCGAGAAGAGCGAGGATCGCACAACATGCCGTGCCATTCGTACTAGGTTTTGTCGGACTGGATAGCGCAGAGATGGCGAAGAATTGGGCAGCTTCAAATCCAATGCTTGCGGGGTTTTTGGCTGGAGGACAATATCCATCCCTACAGCAGATGGTGTCTGTCAATGGACAGCTCGTCGCTGCTCCAGCATTCGCCACCTGGGAGTTGTTGGTCGCAAAAGCCATTTATTACTTCGTGATACCAGCTTTCCAATTCATTTTGGGAATACTGATGGTAGACACATGGCAGTATTTCATGCATCGCTTCATGCATATCAACAAGTTCCTCTACAGTAAGTACTTTTAACCATTGACTACAGTTTGGTCTTCTATGGCTAATTCTCTTGGAAGCCGCATATCATTCCCGTCACCACCGTTTATACGTTCCTTATGCATACGGCGCTTTATACAATCATCCAGTCGAAGGCTTCTTCATGGACACATTAGGCACTGGACTCGCCTACCTCGTTACTGGAATGACATGCCGACAATCAATGTGGTTCTTCACCTGCGCAACAATCAAGACTGTGGACGACCACTGTGGCTACGCACTACCTTTGGATCCACTCCAGCACATTACATCCAATAATGCTGGTTACCACGATATCCACCACCAGTCTTGGGGTATCAAGACGAACTTCTCGCAACCGTTCTTCACATTCTGGGATCGTTTCTTGGGAACCATGTGGGTGGGCGGTGACATCTCCGCCCGCTACGCAAGAACAAAACTAGCCGCGGAACGCAAAGTCAATTCCAGTATTTCTGGTTCGCAGCCTTCGGATTCCACAGCCGCGACATCGCCAGATCCATACGAGGAACCAGATCATCTAGCAGCAAACGAGCTATTCAAACTCCCGCCAAAGACACGGAAAGGCAAAGCTACCGCCCAAGCTGTGGAATCACGAAAGCAAGTCCTCGACGATAAAGAGAACGGAGGTGCTCAGATTATTGCAGAGGAAGTTGCCGAGGAGCAAAGAGCGCAGTCTATGCTTAAGAAACGACCGAGGAAGAAGAGTAGTGTTAGTAGTGAAGTTAGTTTGAAGGGGCTCAAAGATCGTGTTTCGGGGAGTTTTCCGTCGGGTGTACCCAGGGTGGAGTCGAGGAGGTGATGTGGAAGGTTTTGTGGATGGTTGTTCATGGGACTTCACTCTACTGGGTTTGGATACTGGTTGGAAGGACTTGAGGTTTGGCTCGTTTCACATCACTCGCTACCTTTTCTTTGCTCACTACTTTTCTTTGTACAATATCATGGAATGGGTTTTGGGGCGGGTAGCTCGCGCATAGCGTAATGTATAAGTTTTCTCATTTGTTATCAATCTGCCCACGATTCTTTTTGAGTTCCCTTCAACTATCCATTTTCTCCATTTTAAAGGCAATTTCATGAAGGCATACTCCCTCGCGCCAACCGAAACTCGGGTAGGGCCTTTGGGGTTTCGTACTATCTAAGTGCGGTTTCTACTACATGAAAAACTCCTAGTATTAATCTGTCCATCACAAAGCAGGGGCTGATAGTATTATAAAGCTCTTAAAGAGATCTTGTTTTGGTTCATAGACTTGAAGGATCCCGGCTGCATCCGAGTTTCAACTGGCAAGACGGAGTGACGAACAAGTACCTTTCAATTTTCGAAATGCTGGGTCGTAAAATTCCTCAATGGGCTTTCTCCAAATTTAAAATATCTAGATTCGCACCTGCCAATTTTGAGTCATTTACTACACCTTCCTTTTTGAAGGGAAAGGGAAATAACCAACATTGAACTCCCTTCCAAGGTTGATTACTAGTATACGCATGGGAAAACAAGAACGACAATCGCAATTACAGCTGTCGGTGATATGGACCGGAAGAAATACGAATCCGCCTCGCTTTTTGCAGACGCATCAATGACTTCACTCCATCCGATGAAGCTCCCGGACCTCTCTCCATTCGATGACCTGCTACATCCCACAAAGGAAGTTCTCGGTAAAGCAACCCTCGCACTCGACGAAACGAGAGATTGGATCAGGGACAATACTGGCAAATATGGCAAGCAAGCAGCAAATGCTCCACATGACATCAGCGAGGGCGTCGCCACTGCTGTAAGGAACAAAACACAAACCCTGGAAGACGACGTAGCGATCGCGCTTGCAGAATTGCATTGGCGGTTACATGATTTTGAAGCGCTGGGGGGGAAGTTCATTGGAAGGGGAGGGGTGGCTTCGTTTGGGGAGAAGGTGAAGGATAGGGAGGTGAAGATGGTGAAGGAGGTGAAAGCTGTAAAGGAGGTGAAAGAAGTAAAAACTAGATCGGGGAAGAGTGGTAGGAAGAGGAAGGGCAAAAACAAGAAACTGCTTATTAGTCGACGTGCTTTTATGTTGGAGAAGCTGGAGATTGTGCCGCCTACAAAGGAGGAAGTTAAACCGCCATCATCGCCAACTTCGTTGCGCTTTTCCGCCATGAACATCGGATCAGGGAAGGGGCATCGGTATTTACGTCTTATTGAGATGGCAAGGGAGCGTTCGGGACGAGAAAGTGTAAAGGTGAAGGAGAAGATGCCATCGATTGCGAAGAGGGAACGAGAGTCGAGTGAGTTTGTAGGGTTATCTGATGTAGGATCATCAAGGAAGAGATTTAAAATAGAGGAGGATTTGTGTATCAAGAGGGAGCAGGATTGGAGCGAAATTGGCGGACTCCAACCACTGTCAGGATGTCATCACATCAAAAGCGAAGAATTTTGAGCGAGACTTGAGGTTGCAGCTCAGGATAAGACACTTTTTTCGAAGGGAGGCAGAAAAAAGAATGCCATGAACAGCGTTAAAAAACAGGAAATTGACTGAACCTCCAGAAATAGTCAGTGGATCTCCCGTCCTATCGACAGAGCATGGTGTTCTGCACCTGGAACAGCAAAATTCCACAATTCGCAATGAGAAAGGTATTGACCTAAAAGAAAAGGCAAGCTATATATTGTATTATACATACCTGATAAGTTTAGGCTGATAACTGCATGCTACAATTCTGAAGGTCCTCGGCAGATGTAATGTATATGATTTTGGCACATTCCTTTAAACTATCAGTTCAAAGCTGTGACTGCCCCTCAGCTTTTGGCTTAATCAAATTATCAGCCTTGCCATCAGCAGTCTGTTCTTCGAAATCAGGCCTAGGGATTTCAATTCCATCCTGAACACGTGCATAGGTGATCCCACCCAATCTACTCATCGGCCGCAGAACCTGTTGACAGCGAGATTAGGTTTCAATTCAGTCAAGTTTGCAATCACCAATATATGGACTTACAGCAGGATCAATGATATTCCTGTCCTTATTGATAGCGTCTTCCCTGGCCCAAAACCTCACTCCCTCCACAATAGCTAGAACACCAGTCTTCTTACCAGGAGTAGCTCTGCTCTCATACTCTTTCGTCTCCACTAATCTGGCTTCAATGGAGAAGATTGCTTCTTTTACTCGAGAAGCTTTGACATTGGAGCATGGTGCTGGGTGGAGGCCTGTTAGGGCCCATTCCGATATGCCATAGGGTGCGTTTATGGATGTTGCGTTTGCTGCTTCTATGAAGTGTTCTGATATAATGTTTATGCAGCCTGTAGAGTTGAATCAACAATATGACTTGAGAAATTGAAGAGGCAATGGCAACACTTACACTCCTTCGTATCAATCAAATTCTTCAAACTATCCTTCGCCCTATCAAGACCTCCAGAAAACCCAAAGATAAACAACGGCGGATCATGATTAATAACATTAAAATAGCTAAAAGGCGCCAAATTCGTGCTCTTACCTAAACACACAGCCTTTCATCAGCAATCTCCTCATTCCCATTCAGACTCTTAAAAAAAAAAGAACTCACCATCCCCGCTAATAGTACTACAGAACCCCACCGGCCGCGGCACAATAGCACTTATCAAAAGTTTATAATTAAACGTAGCCGGTCTGCCTTCCTCGTACGGATCAATTTCCACATGTTCCTTCTTTAAACTCTCACCACCGTCATTCCCTCCGTCACCTAACTTCCACTCCGGTGCTTTGGTCTTGGAGAAAGTGAACTGAGATGTTGTATCCCAATCCGGACGGCTGGCTTCTACTTTTTTGAAGTCCGGATGAGGGTTCCTCTGGATGGTCTTTTCGGCATCGGCCATATGCTTTGATGAATCCTTTGGTGGAGACATTTTGGTGGGGGGGGGCGCAAGAAAATCAAGGGAATTTTGGTTCAATTATTAGTTGTTGTTGGGATTATTCATTTTGCAAGTGATGGATGATTGTTTTATGCTGTGGTATATCCGAAAGGGAGTACAAGGACGGAACAAGTTCCGCGGAAAGGTTTATTGCATCATCATGTAATATCTTACAGTAGTGAACAAACCTAAGCCCTTCACCCTTCAATTTGTGTTCTGTAGGCACTAACGCCAATCCAAATTCAATGTTGTTAGTACTAGACCATTTACGTCAAGAGGAGAAAACGTGGGGTAAAAAGAGTGCGTCAGAACGGTGTGGTGGGGGCACTTGTCCCAAAGAGGAAATTAGCTCTGGTTGGATTGGGTCGGGTCGTCATGAAGAAGGGCGCATGATTGATAAGCTATCATAGATCTCCTTAACAGCATTATTATTATTTCCTGCTCTTTTCGGGAGCTCGAAGTTACCTGATTTTGTATAGATCGCAGAACCATGACGGAAGGGTATCAAACGTACAAGTTGGGAGATTTTGAGCTCCAGTCGGGAAGGACCATCACTAATGCGGAAGTCGCATATAAGACTTTTGGAGATGCAAGTCTACCTGCTATCATATATCCAAGTTGGTATTCTGGAGGTACGTAAATGATACCTATAGTATTGCTGTCCTATAATATCTTCACTGACACAAATTCCCAGCAATCTCTGACAATGAATGGCTCATCGGTCCAGACAAGACGTTAAATCCAAAGGAATACTTTATAATCATAACCGCCCTCTTCGGAAACGGCCAATCCAGTTCCCCTTCCAACCGTCCCGATCTCCGACCATTCCCCCACGTAACATTCTACGACAATGTCCGCGCACAGCACGAACTCGTGACTAAACATCTCAAAATCAACCATGCCTTTGCCGTTTTGGGTTGGTCCATGGGAGCAGGGCAAACGTATCAATGGGGGACCCAATATCCAGATTTCATGGATACCATTATTCCCTTTTGTGGATCTGCAAAGACGAGTTTGCATAACCAGGTTTTTCTTGAGGGTGTGAAAAGTGCGTTACTTGCCGCTAAGGGTACATCCTCGGGGGGGATATGCGAACCCGAAAACTCAAAGGGAGAGTATCGGAACTGGACTTCTGAGGAAAGAGTTGTGGGGCTGAAAGCTCTAGGAAGAGTGTATGCGGGATGGGGCTTCAGTCAAGCTTTCTACAGAGAGAAACTGTATGAAAGTGTCCTAGGTTTCAAGGGCTTGGAGGATTTCATGGTAGGGTTTTGGGAGACCTGGGCGCTGAGTAAGGATCCGGAGAATATGCTCACTATGTTACGTACGTGGCAAGCTGGTGATGTGTCCGCTCAGGAACCTTATAATGGTGATTTTGACAAGGCAATGAAGGGGATTAAGGCGAAGGCTCTGGTTTTGCCTGGGGAGACGGACTTGTATTTCCCGTGAGTATGGTGGATTGAGGTTGTTGGCAGGGAGTGGGCGCTAATTTGTTGGATGTAGCCCTGCGGATTCGAAAATTGAAGTCGATGCTATGGATGAGGGAGTAGGAGCTCTTTACGTCTTTGATAGTATTTGGGGACATTGGGCTGGTGGGCCTGGAGATAGTAAGCAAGACGTTGAATGGCTAGACAAAATGCTAAAGGAATGGTTCGCCGGAATAAAGAGTGAAAAACAAGTTGAAGAAATGAAGAAGTCGCTGGATCAAATCAAGCTTTAGTCTAATTTTAATCAGTCACAGACTTCTGCGATCAGTAGCGTAAAAGAATATCTTTGTATGCATTGCTGCAAAAGAGTGGTTCATATATTGAAACGCACAAATTGTGCAACATATCTAGGATGCATGGCGTGTTTGGTAGAAACTGGTGATAGGTTCTGCATGCAGGCCTTGCTGTCTATCTCATCGCCATTCGAAGTAAATCTTACACAATAGTCCCTAGTTTGTGTGATTTCGTAAATTCCCACCCATTTCAAAGGTTGGGCAATTAGCTTTTGTTATTTTACGACTGTTGTTGAGTTATGTGATACTGAATGCATTCATCAAAACAAGGACTTCAACCCTTCATCTTGCCTTTGGATAACGACCAAATGCTTGTTTTTAAGATTTGAGTGGGTAGATGTTTATTTTCGCCTTACAGCGTTGTCATAAGCTTGATCTCTAAATTCTACCTGCTGCTTAGCCCATAAGCTGAAGCTGATCATCTGGTGGCCACCTAGTTTGAGCAAAGCTGAGGCATCTCTTGATGCTTTGCAGATATTTCCGTGTTAGTTCATCGCTCATTATGTGAGCAGCGCCCTTGTCGCTTTCGTGTAGTTTCTCTCGCGCCGAACGTTCGTGAATACCAACCATGGTCACACCGATTGGCCATGCTCTGTGACAAATGTTAGTGATATCTCAAACAAAGGGCAAGAGGAAAATACTTACGCCTTTCCAATACTTAATCGCAAGTAGCCGTCATTGGCATCGACATAGCGTCTCTCTTGCGCACTATGCACAATTTCAACCACGGGTTCCAGGATGGAATCCTCCAAGTCCCCCTTCTCTAATTTCTTGAAGAAGGGTCGTAGATTCTCACGTGCCTGAACCATGGCATTGGTAGCAGCTTTGCCAGAATAACTCGCCTTGACTTCGTCCGTTCGCATTGCCATTGCTATTTCCCAAGCTTCTAACACCACGGTGAAATATGAAGCCAGTTGTCGAAAGAGAAATTTACGTCCTGCCGCATCCTTGGGCACTTGTAATCTAACCTTCATCTCTGCTTCTGGAACAAGCTCAAGATATGTGGGTATTGGACCTTTCGTCAAAACAGGCTCCTTATCTTCACCCGTGAGGCGCCTATAGCGTTTCAGCCGTTCTCGATGTGTCTCTCCAAATAACACAACCGGCTCGCCCATCTCCCTCAGCTTCTCCACCAAAATAGTGTCCTCCATATCTGCCTCACCTTCTCCAAGTGGACCTTCCTCAATCAGATTTTTCGGCGGTAGATCCGGCAATCCCAACCTTTTCCTCCTCGCTCTCTCCTCAGCTTCCTCCTCCTCTTCTCTCAACCGTGCTGACTGCTCTGCTAATCTCCGCCTCTTCTCTTCCCTCTCTCGATTCTTTTCCGCGGTGTCATCTTCTAACTTGCGCTTTTTCTCTAATCGTGCTAGACGCGCTTCTTCCAGGGCTTTTTGATCGGCTAGGTAAGCAGCTTCGCGCTGAGCTTCTATTTCGGAGCGTTTGAGATATTGTTTTTGTGCTTCGCTGGTTTTGGCGTCGTTTTTAGGAGGTGCTGTAGGTTTGCTCTTGGAGATTTGAGCTTTCATCAAGGAGGTAAAGTCCATCTTGGTGACGCGATTGCGAGTTTTGAAGAGTGAGATCGTGTGTCGGAGATATTCAAGAATTTATGTTATGAGGTTGACTTTCGGTGTTACGAGTCATGCATACATGCCAAGAGCTGGAAATGATCCTGCTTGAAGTAAAAGTGTCGAATCTCTAGAACATCAAAAGACTATTGTCAACGAGATGTACAGTAAGTGCCTAGTAGCTTCACATAGATTATAACTCGGCCCTGGTGGTGCAGAATGGGTATCATGATCTATTTTCAAACAACTGCCCTCCTGCCAGGCTGGAGCTGGGTGAGGGACTTTGCATCGCTCTCCACCTCATGGCTATCCTACACACTTCTCAGGGCACATGTACCGCCTTTGAGGCGTCAGAGGCTTGAGAAATCTGGGCTTGTGTGAACAACATGACCAATCGCTGGTGAGAGCTCCATTTCGCCTGGTAGCTTTGGGATGAACTGGGCGTCGATCAGAGTTAGCAAACCAAGTGGAACAATTCCTCCCTGCCAAATCCCTAATTGTACGGTGGAATAAAGAGTTAGGAGTTGGTCGAATCGAATCATGTTCGGATTTCTATCTACTAGTACATTATTGCAGGAAATAATAGAGAGGGAAAGCCGGGGGAAGTGTCGGCTGGTCCAATTCAAGTCAACTTCCAGGCCCAAGCTCAACCTCTGTTCGAAGCTCCAGCCTCAAACCTCCAATGATGCGCCCAAGTATATAGAATTAGTCTGATCTTCTTACGACGTCAGCCCACCTCATCAGAAGTCAGATATCAGTCACAGTATCCTCTCCAATCACTTTCGTAATGGCAACCCCCTCCACCCCCGCCAAAATCGACCGCCAGACAACAACACCATTTCTACTCAAGCTCTTCTACCGCACAGGCAGTCACACCAGGTACATACACATACATTCTCTGTCCAATATCAAAAACCCTATACGCTAACAAGATTGGACAGAATTGAAGACTTTCATCCCCAAGGCCCCTCTCCACCGCATGTACAAATCTACACCTGGATGTCCTGCAACGTCGGCGAACTAGGCAAACTAATCGCGGACAACCTATCACAACTCCTCCCAGATCCATACATAGGCACACGATTAGATTTCGAACTTATATACCCCGATATGCGCGCCCCGGCACGGCAAGACGGCTCGGGACGGTACATGAAGAAACCATTGGGTAGTATAGTACTCGGTGCGGGATCCTCTGCAGGCGTAAATGGCACAAGAGATGAATACGAAGAAGATAATACGCCGAGAAGGAGGGACGTGCCACCTACGGGTGACGAAGAGAAATCACTACTGGACGCGAAATTTGTGATTGGAGATTTTATCGACTGTGCTATTTATCCACCTTTGGCCAATGGGGAGGTTGCGCCTCTACCGAGGAGTACTGCCGGTATTTTGGGAGGGAGGAATGGACCTCCACCAAGAGAGAATGGCTTTGGGGGACCACCTTATGGGGGAAGGCCAAGGGGACCGAGTGGACGGGGCGGTGGATTCGATGGATTACCACCGGGAGAGTGGAGGAGAGGTGATGCGTTACCTTCTGGCGGCGGTGGTGGCGGAGGTGGCTATGGCGGTCGGGGCAGAGGAAGAGGGAGAGGATGGTGATGGCTTTTTGAGAGCAAAGATCGAGGATTGAGTTGGGATCATGTTCATATTGCTAATTGGCCTCATTGGGGAGATGATACCCACAAATAGAAGCAAAAGCTAAGAGTTGGACCGGCTCTTGGCTGGTCATAACGTTGGTGTGTACTCTTGGAGTATCAACCATTTATACGAGAGGAAGTCTACTGCCGATAAGGTTCTAGATCATCAGACATAACAATCTAAGAGTCAACATGCCCAAATCATGATAACACCTTTGGAAATCGCCAGAAATGCATCGAGCATGCTGTCCATCTTCATAAGCATCAGCATGACGGTATTAGAATTGGTATGTACATGTGCTCAACGAGACGATGGTCCCACCTATTGGCCTCGTGAATTTATCTCTCATTGATCACTCGCCTTCTGCATTTTCGTCTTCTTCTGATCAAACTCATCGCAGGACATGCCCGCTCCAGGCAACTCATACACCATGTTGTCAAAAGCATCCGCAGGGACATAACAATGCTGATCCTCCTTCCCCTTCACCTTATGCGCATCCCTAAACCAAGCATCATCCCCCTTGACCTTATCACCAAAATCCACACAGCTAACATGCCTAGCCCCCCACTGGACCTCAAACCTTGCACTATTCTTCTTAGGCGCCTTGTAACAATTCATCCAAAACCCGTCCTTTGGTAACAAGTACTCGTTCTTCGTAGTCCATACCTGATACGGCTGCACGGGCGGGCACTGCGGTAATAATTTGCCGAAATCCTTGTTCCCAGCTTGGACGGACATTTCGTCGACGTAGCAACCGGATGTGGCGCGTAGGTATGTGTAGTTGAAGCCGTTTATGAAGTTCTCGAGGTGGCATGTTACTTTTATTTTGGAGGCTTCCGGCCAGAAGGTGTAAGTGTCTGGATCGGAACCGCCATAGCCAGGGTCGGGAAATTCGGTGCAGTCGGCGGATTTCTCGGTCGTTACGGTTGTGGTTTTTGGGTTAGGGGCGGTGGCATTCTTTTGGGTTGGTTGAGCTGGTAAACGATGTGTTAGTTCTTGTCTCTATGCATGTTGTATTTTGATTCCTAGATGGTATTCTTACGTTGTTTTGATGTTGCCCAAGTACTTGGTCTTGGCCAGTAATCTCGTGGGAACGCGGAGCTTAGCGTTATGAAAAGAACGAGGAGGGAGACAATGGAAAGCGAGGACTGGGATAGGTTTGGCATGCTGAACGAGTGTGGTATCGAACTAGAAAGCGAATGTGTTTTGAATGATTCCGGATCAAACGCTGTCAAAGCATGTCTTTGCTGTGTACGTGAGAGCCCAGCTCGAAAGTGTTTTCCCTACGGTACATACTCTCCACAACCCGTGTGCGGGCCTTCTCTATAGATACATTAACCCACACATCACCACCCCATCCTCGCACTATATTTCTAAGCATCCAAGGAAAACCCAGGTTGCGAAACCATGTCCGTGTCTCCGCAAACAACTCAAATTTGCAAAGTGACAGGCAAGTGTACAAGTATTTGTTGCACTTTAAAGAAGTCACTGTAATTATACGGATGGGATTGGAGGAGAGTGCTTGGCGTCGCTCTTTCTAGGGCAGTTAGGGCGATAATTAGATTTGAGTTGGCTGATAGAACAGGGCTAGATCCTGGAAATGAGATGCCCCGATTTCAAGGGGTTTGCCGGAAGACAAACGCATCTCCATTTTGGGACGATCCATGTAATGAGACATGAACAAGATGCTGCTTGGTTTGGTGGTGGAGTAGTGAGGGAGTTGGATACTGGGTGGGCCAATTGCTCTTCTGAGCAGGTAAGAGGCAGCAAATTTCAGGGTAGCTAGTACAGACGAAGGAGTGCATCTAGGCCAATTATTTCTATGATGCTCAACAGGAAATGAATTGACAAGTAAGAAAAAATAAGAATTATCAAGTGAATGCAGAGAGAAAAGAAATGACGTAGAGCTGGTATAGAGAGGATTGACTGTTGACAGCTATTTCGTAGCACAACTAAAACTTGCCGCACTGTATGCCAGTTTAAGTATTGGGATTTCGCCTGAAAGTGGAGTATAAAGACATAAAGTTGGGTCGACTGGGGGTTTTCAAGAACAGACGCGCCGAATACTGTACCGTTCGGGCCGGAACTCGTGAGTTGGATGCTAAGAGCAAGTCACCGGCAGTAGTAGATCCATTAGAAGAGTTGAATGAAATCCAGCACGAGGCATTGGCAATGCAGACGTGGCTTAGCTATTCGCATGCTTGTTCTTCGGCTTCGAGGGACAATTGGGTACTCCTCAGGTTACTTGAAAGCCGGATAGGCCAACGCTGGAATCCTAACACACAATTGCAATACTAGTGCTATTAATACTGAATAAATATACCCACGATATCTAGTAAAATCTAGTATAACTATTAATAGAGTAAGTAGGAATGCTTTACTAGTTTTAATACTATGAATCGATTTGAAGCACTCCAGGATCCTACACCCTGACCGGCTTCCAAAAAACGTGAGGAGTACCCAGACGAAGACATACAAGCCGTTTCGTTATTGTGAACTTGGGCTTTGTAAGACGTAGCCGCAGCTTTTTAGCAGATTGACCAACCCACGATGATCTTTTGACGTTGTTCGCTTGATAATGCCAGTGTTGAGATGATTCGTATCTCCTTAGTCAGCTTAGCGATCATGGTCGGAGGACTTGAAGCATATTCCACTGGCTCACTTTTCACCGTGGACTCAGGTGGGACAAACAGGCTCCACGCCTATCCACTTCCGCCACACGCTCCACATGTGTACTCCCCGTTTTTCCCTGTACCTCCGCACATTTTGCAAGGTTCCATACTAAAGCAAGAACGTGAATCAGCGCCTTATAGATACAGAAAGAGAAAAACGCACGTATTTAGGTTGTTGAGGAAATTCTTTTTGGTGTTTGAAGTTTGGTAAGTGTTGTTTAGTCTTCCAGGAAAAGAGGTGGAAGAGTAGAGAGATATACGGAAAGCCAACGGGAAATAATCGGGTAACAGCACATGTGACTACCGATACCTAGCTAGGGCTGTTCGTCCGCCAGTGGTAAACCCTTTTGCTTTTCTTCTGATGCCAAAAGGTTGCACAATTGGGTTTGAGAGGAGAGCTCAAGGAGGCGCAGCGCGTGAAGGTGTACCGCTAATCCGTATTGAGAAACGCCACTATTCGGGCTTCAACATCCTTCAGCTCTCCTTTCGATCCCCTTTTCGTTTTATTCTATATGATACAACTGAAAATGGGGACATCTCCTTGATTCCGGATGGCGGATCCCTTGAGCATATGTGCTTCGGTGGTGAGTCTCGCAGGTGCTGGGTTGAAGCTCTCGACCACGCTTTACACATACTCCGCTACTGCCTTCAAGGCTGATAAGGAGCTCAAAGACATTGCCGAGAATGTCTCTGTCACTTCTTCCGTGCTGGACCAACTTGGGAGAATTCTCGAGGAAGATAAGAAGGCTCGATTGTGCTCTGATAGTGCCTTAAAGACGACTGAGGGTGTCGCTTCCAGATGCAAGACTGTCTTTCAGGAGTTGGATACTGCATTGCAGAAGTCACTCAGGAAGAGCAAGGATGGGAAGTTGTCGACTGTTCAGAAGATGAAATGGCCTTTTCTTGAACCAAAGGTTAGGCTGGCTCAAATGAATTTGGAAAGCATTAAGAGTACGCTCCTGCTTATGCTTAACGTTGTGTCGTATGCACGGAATGTCGCACAAGAGTACGTTGGTTTTTTTACATTCATGCCCAACTAAGCGTCAAGGCCTAATATAGATAGCAAACTGTCTGATCAGAGCGAGCAGCGAGAGCTGATTGCTAGTCTGATTGAAACGAACAAGGAGACAAACCGTCGCTTCGAGGACATGTCGAATCTGATGAAGGGTATGGATATTAGCACCATCTCCAGAGCTACGACTTTGCACTCAGACGCGACTTCAATGTTCTCTCAAAACGGTACTGTCGCCGAGATTGAGGGCGCGACAGAAGGCGTCTCCAGAAATGCCATCACAGAGGCCTTTTGCAGGCTATGCCAAGAGGACTGCCTGAATAGTGAACACCAGCACTATAGATCCGACGACTTCACCACATCTATCAAAGAGATTCGAGCCTTGCTGGTTGAACTTATTCAGGCCGAGGAAGATCTGAAATCCTGGAAGGATAGTAAAGCTCAAAAGAGTTGCTCCGATATTAGAGATACCTTTCACTCGGCCATTGAAATCCTGCACCCAATTTTCAATAAAGATGCACAAAACGTGTCCGCCGGGATGTGCAGTCATACAGGATTCAACACTCGAAGAAGTCGGGGGTTTCATGAACCAATGTCTCTCCAGACACAACCAATATCTCAAGCACAGTCAATTATTGACAGTTCGCGACTGATGATGAAAGACCGAGCGCAACGACAGCTAGATATTCAACGTCAATATATGTGGGATAACGTGGATCATCCTATCGGTGTGGCCGCCGCTCAAGCAGGTTTGGTGCAGCAGGAGCAGAGAATTCAACAAACACAGCAGCAACTGCTCGCTCCTGGCCCCATTGCTGAAGGATTCTCTCAGAAAGTTTACCCAGGAGCCGCATCTGCAAGTTCGATGATCCCCAAACGCACTCAGTTGCAGGAACAGCACCAAACACATGGGCTCTCTAATAATCAGACTATGGCATTAACACAGCGGCAGCAAATGCAGCAGATACCATCCACGCCAATCACTTCAATGAATGCGCCGCAACTGCAGTCCATGGCACACCGACAAACCATGTCAGCTCAGAATGCACCTGGGGATGAATACTCCGACCGCAACAATACCACTGCTAAAGCCGGACTAGCGGGTGCTCTTGCTGGAGGTCTTGCCCGACAGGCTCGTAGTCGCTCTCGTGGTGGACGTGGACGTTCTCGATCCGAGAGCAAAGTTCGACAAGCTGCTCCTATTATTGCGGCAGGTCTAGGCAGTGCAGCAGTGGCGGGACTATATGAAAAGCGAAAGGCAGAGCAGGAAGTGTGTCGTGCTGAGTCAATTGGAGAGTCTAGATCACGCTCAAGGTCCAGGTCGATACCAGTCTCTGGACACCGAGGTTCAACGAGTGGCACTGCTCTCGTAGAATACGGCGGCGAACCTCTCTACTCCGACTCGAAGCTTGTTGAGAAAGAATCTCACAAAGTAGACACTCACGATACCGAAGATATGAGCAATTTTGGTTATGAAATGCAACAAAATCTGACAGATCCCACGTACAATAAGCCCCATCCTACACCAGTCTCTCCAACCGTGAGGCACATTTCATCACACAGTCAGGACCCGATGGATGACTTAGCTTTTTCCGTTGACGGACCCATCATCTTGGAGAATTTTGACTTTGATTCGTTTCTGCATGACACCGAGGATGTCTCCTTTGGGGACTTCGATTTTGGAGAACCAGACGAAAACAGCAACCTTCCTCATTCTGTAAAGCGAAAGAGAAAAGAGAGAGATAACAGCATTGATGACGGCTCTGATTCAACTTTGGCGAGGGCTCAATCTCCGCCGTCCCCAGTATACTCACCGGCGTCTTCAGTATACTCAACGGCGTCTCCAGCATACTTACCATGCTCTGACAATGAGACAATCGATGATGCTCCGCCATTGAAATTCCAGAAAACGCACCCTGGAGAGCACGTCCTATGGGATAGCAAAGTCACGGAGTCAAATATACCGCTGGGCACTCCAGCGATTACAACCCCGTTCAATTTCGCCCCAAACCAGCAAAATCTCAAAAGAAGCTATACTTCCGAAAATTCATATTCACCTCCTGGTGCAGGATATATTGATGCTCAGGCCGCTTTTCGGCAACAGATGCTTGTGCAGCAACAATCTCAGCAGTCTCAGCAGGCAAACATGCCAGTTCCAAGTGCAGCGGTTCACAGCTCTGGAAGCCATGGCAGCCCTGCACCTCAAGATTACCTGATGCAATTAATGCTTCTTGAACAACAAAACAAAAAACGTTTATTACACGCTCGGCAAGAGCAAGCCGAGTTTCATCATCTCATTCGTTCTCAAGCCGGAAGCGAAAGTGACAAATATGTTCCTGTTGCATCCAAGAAGTCTTTTGCACTTCAAGATTACCAGACGCAATTAATGCTTCTTGAACAACAAAACAAAAAACGTTTATTACACGCTCGGCAAGAGCAAGCCGAGTTTCATCATCTCATTCGTTCTCAAGCCGGAAGCGAAAGTGACAAATATGTTCCTGTTGCATCCAAGAAGTCTTTTGCACTTCAAGATTACCAGACGCAACTAATGCTTCTTGAACAACAAAACAAAAAGCGTTTAATACATGCTCGTCAAGAGAAGGCCGAATTTCAACACCTCCCTAATTCTCGAGTTGGAAGTGAGAGTGGCAAATATGTTCCTGTTGCCTCTAAGGAGTCTTTGAAAGACAATCGAGCCGAAATCTCAGCTCCTGCGAAACAGGACATTGTCGACCCAGTGCAAGCATTACTAAATAAGTGGACAAATGTTTTCGACAAAGATATAAAGAGGGAACAGTGTGATGTTGGCAATCAACCTAATAAAAGAGATTGGGAAGAGTTCGTACCACACCCAGACTTTACAGCTGTGCATCACGAATTCGACTTTGGTCCTGGTCCTAGTAGGAATACTTTCGGCTAAAGTTTTTAAACAGCCAGTCATTCTTTGGTCTCGAGAGATTGGAAATACACGTTCCGGTATGACAAACCATATACTATGAGATACGCCTTGGGAAACAGAGCCGTATCAGAGTATCGTGCAGTAGTTCAACAAGGTCGCGCTGTTGCACGATGTTTTATGATCGACATACTACCCGAAATGCGAGCATAGGTAGATACGATTGATGAGATACCTGAAGTCTTGCGGCAGCACTGTTGTCTGTATCCTCCAGCCTGGCTCAGAACCGGGAAATGCGAAGAACCACAAGTGACCGGATTAGAGCCTTTTTGCTCACTTGAGAGATATAGAATTGTTCTGCATGTTTTTGACGACCTTTGTTCGGCATATCCGATCAACTATGGAAAACAAGTCATGAGAATCAAAATATCTGTCAGCAACACCGAACAAGCAACCAGGGTATACAAATAAAATCCCAAGGACGACATCTTTTCACACATATGGCAGTTAGCAACTGGACAGAAATACTTCCGTGGTTGGGCGAATGTTTTTCTACTCCCTTGTTCTATATGGAATTCAGAATATCTGGAATTCTTGAAGGCTGAAAAGAAAAGTTGTTTTAGTTCTTATTATAAACTTCTCATACTGACAGCTCCTGGATTTCAATCGCAACTAGTAGTATCAGAGACTCGTGGTCTAATAGAACGCTTAAGAATTATCTGTATGTGTCCTAGAGCTCAAAACCCACTCAGTGTTAATTAGCGTCCCAGGTGCCAGGATGATAAACAGAACGATCACTAGAAGGACAGATGAGATAATCCCTAGCTTATTTACGTCATTATAACGATCATGGGTGTTCTTCTGTTTCATTGCCCGATAGCTTTAAGAAGCCATGACTATTTTTGCAGACGTCCTCACTCCAATTTTAGTAACCATCCATCTCCCACAGTCTTTCCCGTAGCATCAACACCACCCCACAACAACACCGTCTTATCATCAATACTACTAACAGCGAAATGGGCCAACGGTCCAGGTAAGCTCTTCCCTTCACTCGCCACCTCTTGATCACGAGCCACCACTTCCACTTTTCCCCAGGAAAACTCACCAGAAAAGAAATTGAGGGTCTCACGCGTAGAATCTTTCAGCTTAGTAACACTGGTGGACGAGGAAGGTAGTTGTAGTGTCCACATATCGGAGAGGTAGGCTTGTTCGGATGATAATGTTTCTAGTGGTGTATGTTTTACGCCAAAGAGCTGGAGGATGTAATTACGTCCGTGCCCGGTGGAAATGGGAATTAGCTGAGAGCCGGTTCGTGATTCTGGGATGGGTTGTTCGGGGCTTGATGGTAGGGTTATGGTCTGCCATACTGAGTCTCTGACTTTGAGTTGTAATCGGTGGATTGTGTCGATGTGAGATGTTGAATGCTCAATCAGATAGAGGACATCGTCTACTACAGCCAGAGATGACTGCTGCGCAGAAACTGGTGGCGATGGCATTTCCGTCCACCCCTGAAATGGCGTGTAGAATATCCAGGCATCGTTAAGAGGTTCTTCCTTTGCGGAGACCCCACCATGGATTATCATAGCATCTTGATGAACCACAGCGTTATGGGAATGTCGAGTTGGTGGAACCGCTCCGCCGGCTTCTTGCTCTCCACCTTTGGTCCATCTCAAAGTCTTGGTGTCGAATTCCCATACCCCTTCCACAAAACCAGATGGATTTTCTGTACCACCGTAAAAAAGGATGACGTCGCCGATGGCGCACGCGGTATGATTTGCCATTTTTGGTGGGAGTTGGCCATTTTCTTGGGCTGAAAGTGGTGGAATACATTGATACTCTTTGTTTGATGCTGGAGAAGGATCTGGGAGAGTTACGATGTGGATGTCATTGCTGGCGTAATCTCCTCCTGGAGTTGTGCCACCAAAGATATATGCTTTGCCATTGAGTACTGTTATGGTGTGGGCACTCCTTTGGAGAGAGTCACTAGAAATCGTCAATCTTTGATTTCGACTTATGCGAATACTTACATGAGGCACAATGATGGTTATAGAGACGATTTGACAAAACTTACAGTCCATCATTGTCAGGAGAGGATGCAAATCCTGTGAAAGTAGCCTTCAAAGGCTGAGTTGGTTGAGCTAATGCTACTCCCGCTACTATGCCTCCCTCCAAAGTAGTGGATATAACTTGCTCTGCGGCGATGACTCCTGCGGCTACTTCCATTTTGATGTTGTTACTGAGGCTATGAAGTAAGTTTAGGGTTGGTTTGGTCTCGAGAGGGTGGCTAGATACGTAACGTGATCTAAATCTAAGCCTAATTAGTGTCGGTATTACTTATATAAGCAAGCCCGTTTGTAACTTAAGTTAGCGTCTGAGAAACTGAGGCAACAACATCAACCTTACCTTTCTTCATGGTCACGCATAGCGACAAAATAGCGTTGAAGTACATTCACTTAGACACCAGTGCGCATATCAAGCCCAGTTGTGTAAAGATGCTTCGCAGTAAATAAAAAGCTGGTAATTGGTAATTACCTCGTCAGGCCTTTGTTGGTTAACGCTCCTCCATATGGATACTTCGACCAGCCTGTGAACTGACGCGAATTACCTCAGTAGCCGTTTCCAGTCCGGAAGAACAAGAATAAGAATGGCGACCGCAGTTGCCATACCTGTGCGGCCACAGTCTTTCCGGCAGCGCAGAGATCCAGGCCTCGCACGCGTTAGTACACGACATTCAACAGTCGAAGTGAATGATTACAACATGCCGGACATACCTACCCCATACGTAGTCACTACGGACCACATACTGAAGAAACATGATGGCTTCCCTCCATCCCTCGTCGTACACCTTCACCCAACCCATTTTCGATTCGACCAGCAAGATGGAAATTTTGGATACAACTCGGAGATGCGGTTCATATTGGAGCATATCAGAAATAAGACGGTACCGCATCAAATTCTTGCTGAGTTATTCGAGTCGGGGGTTAAATTCTACGATGGCTGTCTCATCGTGGAGGTTCACAATCACCGAAAAGGCGTAAACAGTTCACCGAGCAATACGACAAATCAGGTCGGAGGCAATTCACATACCCCATACTCTGTTCACAACTACAATGAACACATCACTCCCTCGCCCTTGGTCCCATTTCCGGACCAGAAACTCAAATTCGCATCTCCAAGCAAGTCGCAAACAGCTCGCGATGGGGAGAAGAGCAAGGATGAGATGCCTGCGCCTGAACAGCCAGCCTCTGCGATGCAAAAGAAAGCGATAAATCAGGCGAAAATTACCACCGTAGTACTGTTTCCGACACCACTTTCGCAATACGAAGAGATGGCAATGCTCAGTAATACCCAGACCTCCGATATACTATCTAAACATCAAGGTGCCACATCGAGGGACGGAGCAACACCGACTATGGCACACCCTCCAACTCCTTTAACGTCTATTCCGCCTACACCTCTCTCAGCGAAAGCGCCCGGGCGAGCTCCCACCATGGTGTTGAATGAAGATAATGCGCATGAGTTTGAAGCCGAAATCATTAATAGGACTGCGCCACCGCTCTATCTGGCCCCGGCTGCAAGCCTTAACGAATCGCTTGCCATACTTGACCTCCTCAAGCACCCACAACATTCAGAAAAGGCGCCGGAGCCCAAGTCTCGTAAACGTACAGTTGCCGAATTAGCTGCAGATGAAGCACAAGCAGCGTCGGAAGAACGCTTTATGCTAAACTTTGATGAGAGACATTTAGCAAATCTTACAGGTGGGCCACCAGGTGCTACGACCGAAGGCCAAGGTGGTTTGCGAGGAGTAGGCTCCTCGTCCTTTGAGCCAACCTTCAAGCGTTTTAAGACTTTAGAGAATATCAGACTACGGCATCTTGAGACTGAGCGCGCCAAAAAGGAGGATGACGCTCGCAAGGCGCAGATGAAGCGCCAACAGCAAGAAGCCGACCAAGCCAAGAAGCTTGAGATGGAAGCGAAGCGTGTCGAGAACGAAAGACTGTTGATGGCACGCCAGCAACAAGAGCAACAACGGCGGGATCAGCAGCAAATGTACCAACAGCAACAACAACAAATGCAACATGCGGCATTACAACAGCAACAAGCTCAAAACCAGGCGGTCGCTCAGCAGCAGGCCAATATGGCGCCCGTCACGTCTCACCCGCAGCAAGCTGGTATGGCACAGACTTCTAGTCATCCCATGCCCCAAGTTTCGGCTCCACAAATGTCTCCTACTATGCAACAACATTCATCCATGTCCGCATCGCCAGCGCCCAATGGTCTTCCAATGACATCCGTCCCCAACACCAGCGTTCCGATGGCGACAGCGGTGTCGAATCAAGGCGCAGGTAGTCCGGCACGACCACCATCCACTGTCCAACAAATTTCCAACGGCATGTCGAGACAGATTAGTCAACAGCACAGCAGTGCTCACAATACTCCTCAGATGCACAGTACTCCCTCAATGTCTTCCGCAATCCCCGCTCGCAACATGACCCCACAGCCTCGTCTCAACCAGGGTAGTCCCATTATCAACAATGGAAATACCCCAATGATGATGACCACGCCTACGCCTGGCATGACACCTGAACAACAGCAAGTTTTGATGATGCAACAGAGAAATCACGCCCTCCAACAGCAGGCGGCACGACTTCAACCTGGACAAGCAATGTCACCACAACAGCAACAGCAACAGCAAATGCTGCAGCAGGCTATGTTGGCTCGTCAACAGCAACAGCAGCAACAAGGCCTAGGGACCCCGACCGGCCAGGTCAATAGGATGCAGCAAATGAATCCCCAGATGGGAATGATGAACGGTTCTCCCAATGGCATGCCATTGGCGAATGCCCAACAAATCAACCTACAAATACAGCAGCAGGTCCAACAACTGCAGCAGAACTTCTCTGCTCGATACGCGCAGGAAGCTAAACAAAGACACGCGGCCTACATGCAGGCACGAACCCAACGCGGTCTGCATGGCAACCTAACCCAGCAAGAAAGCCAAGAATTTCATTCCCGGGAGCAACATATCAAGCTGGAGTTCCAGGAGCGTCTCAAGGAGCAGAAAAAACTAATCTTCCAACGAGCACATGCCTCTCAGCAACAGCAGGCCATTAATATGGGCATGAATATGGGCATGCAACAACCAGGTATGATGCCTCAAGCCATGACCATGCAACAAAACATGGCCCTGCAGCAACACCAACAACAACAACAGCTGCAGATGCAACAACAAGGCATGGCCCAGAACGGTATGGCGCAGAACGGGATGATGAGCCAAGCCGGTGGCATGCCGCAAAACAGAAACAATGAGCAGTACATGCAGCAACTCCACGCTCAGAAGCAACAAATGGCTCTTCAGAATATGAATATGCAGCAGCGTATGATGGCTCAGGCTGGGGGAATGGCGCCTCAGAATATGCAGAACATGACTCCTCAACAGCAGCAATACATGTTGCAGCAGATGAGGGCACGTCAGATGGCCCAGCAGCAACAGCAGCAACAGCAGATGAATGGGATGGGCATGCAGCAAGGTCAGGGCGGTATGATGTGATCGAGCTTCCTCGCCTATTTTTCCGCCCATTTTGCGTCCAGTTTTGCGCAACTTAGTCTTCCTTCTGCGTCATTTCTCTTCTTTTTTGCCCTTGACCGAGATCTTCCTCTCAGTTCTTTTATTTTGGCTTATTCAGCGAGGCTAATCTTTCCTGCTAGACGATCTAGCTCTCTTTACATTTCGTTGTGGTAGTTACGAGCAATTGGTCTTGTGTGAATATATCATGGATGGAAATGGTTCTCGTTCCTTAGATATTTGGTGGTAGGCTTTAGCCTCCTCCTGGAGGCGCATTGAGTGGTGTTGATGATGACGATTCCATGTGTTCTATTAAGGAGGAATGAGGGTTCGGGAGTTAAGGTTTACTTAATTACTGCGCATGAGCTTCATGAGGTGGTGGTGATGGCATTTGGGAATGGATACTCACGGAAATTTTGTAAAACTATTATTATTGGTTGGGAGGATACCCCTTATCGCAGACTCGATTGTCTCATGGCTCTTTTGGAATATAATACTCCTTAGGTTTTTTGAAAGCCGGACAGACCATCACCAGAATCCTAATATGAAAGTTTTGTGGTGGCCATATTAGAAATACTTCAGTATACTTACAGCTTCTAGCACTTATAAAGATTATTAATTTCTAGAGGAGGTTGATATGATTTGTTTGTTTTAACTATTTAGAATGATTATAAACACTCCAAGATCCTGGATTCGTCCGGCTTTTTAAAAAACCTGAGGGAGTAATCCCTTTTTTGAATCCCTTAATCGCTCTCGTTCTGTACTACGCCTATGGAGCAGCAGTGCTGATCTCAAATGAGGAGGGCATGCGCATCTTCCAATTCTCTAACAAGGAACAAGTCGTCTGGTAGTACTCACCGTCCTTGGGATCAAAAGTCATAGCAGCACTATTGGTCAACCACAAGTCCGTAGCGAAAGGGAATTGAGGGTATTCAATCTTGTCTTGGAATTTGTGGTCGATGAACAAGTCGAATCCGTTGGTGACGTTCTTCCCATCCTTTGCTTAAATATAGAATGTAACGTCGGTGGTGTACTCGCAAAACATGGGGAGGTCTTTTGTAAGGTGCGGAGGGGAATGCTTGTGCCAATAGTATCCGCAGAGAGTCTTGAATGGAGGAGAGCCAAAAGCGGTTTGAGTGGCATCTTCAATGTCAAAATACAAGCTCTATCCTATGCGTTCGTCGTCGTCGGTCTTAACATTGGAGATTTGGAAGGATTCAAAGACTTTGTTGGTGGTGAAGAGTTTGAATGGTTGGAATGTTTCTACTGTGTGGTTCGAGAACTCGCAGTTGGTGTTGAGGGAGGTAGAACCTTGGGTTGATGTGCATTTGGTGATGATTTTGGTGCTGTAGTAGTTGAGGTCGATGTCGTTGCTGCTGGTATCGTTGGAGATGTGGATCATTGTCTCCTCGACTGGAACGGTCTTGGTTGTTATTGTTTGAGATTGGCTATGTGACTGTTAGAACAACGATGCAACGATATCCTTTGCTCCTTTGTATTTTTGAAAGCCGGATAGGCCCATTACTAGGATCCTGGTATGGAAGTTTCCATTTCGTTATATCGAAATAAGATAAGTATACCGACCACTTTTGATAATGAATCTCTCCGGTAACATGAGAGGCCGTCAATAAACTCATCTAATTTCAATATATCGAAGTGATCCCAAATATTCTAGGATCCTGGAGTTTGTCTGGCTTTCGAAGGATCTGGTCATGTTTTACTTACTGGGCTGTGTCGATAGTTAGAAGCTGAACAACAAAGTCTGGACTGGAGATGTAGGTGTTGGCTGGAATCCGCCACTTGATATTCTTGTTGGAACAGTCATTCCAGCTGTGTCTTTGGAAGTCTCCCATACAGCTCCGCATAGACAACTCTCGCTACTGAAACGGCGGGTGAGGTTCATGCGGAAGTCATTGAAAAGGGAATTATCGGAGATAAGCACGCTCTCAACCTTCCAGCCATCGGAAAGCGACTGGCTGGTGCCGAGTCTAATGAGGCCTAGGACAAGGAGGGAAAACAGCATTGTGAGCATTTTGCCAAGGTGTGGTGATGAATGAGGTTGAAGGGTGAACAATTGCAGCGAAAAGGGATACTTGTAGTTTAAGTGACTGCGGGTGGGGTAGGTGGTCTTTCCTGTTACGGCAGTCGCTCAGGGCCCACTTGGTTCTTTTGGAAGGAGCGATCCATACGTCAACCGTGCTCTGTAACCACCTAGGTATTTTGAAAGCCGGAGAGCCCAAGTCATTACCGGAAATTTGGCTCATAGGCTTCAAAATAGCTATGTGAAAACTTTTTAAGCATACTCACGACTTCTAGAACCACCGAAGTCATTATAATCGGGTGAAGTCGCCATAGTTAATTATATTTAGCTTACTGAAACAGTTTTAAACTCTCCAGAATCCTAGATCTTGTCCCGTCTTTTCAGAAAATGAAGAGGGGTAAGTCAGCGTGCGCGCTCAGTAGGTACAGGCGAGAAGTTACTATTGCTGATAAGTAAAGTGAAGGGAAAACGCTGGTGATTATTACTGTGAAAGATAGAAAGACTACTCACTCTGTGATCATGTTTATCGAGTTAACTCTTTTTGGGTGTACTCCCTCGCGTCTGTAAAGCTGAAATTGGCACCGCTGGAATTCTCTTGTAAAAATATAATGTTACTCCTAGGGACATTAATTTGAGATACGTGTGCTTACCGATGCTAATGTTAGGTTACATGCGGGCCCTCAGGCAATTGTGAGCGTACTTATTCTATTTCAGCTCTTTGAAAAGAATTCCTGCACCTGAAAGTCCCAGAACCTATCTCCGAATCCCAGCTTCGAAAAACGCGAGGGAGTATCTCAAGGCATCCTGCCTTGCGGAATAGGGTACCAATCACGGAAGTTTCCTTACATCCTAAGAGTAACACATCCTCAAAGATAGCCTAGTAAAGTCCACAAGTGTTTTTTCACTTCGGCATGAACGCGCCTACGTGATTATAATCTCTCAACCCCCTCAACAGGAACAGTGGCATCTCTGCCCCTGATGATGACTTGTTCATGATACTGAAGGCAGCGAATAGCCTCACTAATGGTTTAGCTGATACACACATAGCTCGATCATTAAAGTGAAGATGTTATGCCGGAATAGAATCAATGGTCAGGCCCACTTAGTCAATGGAGTGAGGTCTACGATGAGCGAAACCTAATGATTATGGATGACGTAAACAAATCGCGAGATCTCATCAACTTCCTCCACGTATTTCCCCGCATTCGTCACATCGAGCACTTTTCCCCAGGGAATACACAGAATGAATTGAAGGAGCGCGCTGTGAAATTCTCAGAATGAGTTCCAATTACATCTACGATACGCAGTTGGTAGGACTCTATGTTCAATTCCGCCTCCATATGGTCGGCTAACATCAGCCAAGGATGCTTTCGAGCTCTGGCATAAGGAGCAAGAACAAAAGTACAGTTCATCAATACTCGGAGGTCCTGCACTTCCAGCTCTCGGCCATGCTATATCTGGGTCTCTCGGGTCAGCTGTATCCAATGTGATAACTTATCCACTCTCTTTGGTCATCACGAGACTGCAAGTGCAAAGGCAATTCAGAAGTTCCAGAGGCAACAATGATGAGTACAAGTCTATCGCCGATGCCATTGAGCAAATATATGCCAAAGAAGGTGGCATTCCAGCTTTCTATTCCGGATGTTTGCAAGATACCGCAAAGACGATGGTGGATTCATTTCTCTTCTTTTTGGCTTATAGTTTCATAAGGCAAAGAAGGCTGGGCTCGCAAACTTCGGGGTCGAAGAGGTTACCTGTTCAGGAAGAGATTGCTGTAGGAATGGTTGCGGGGGCGTTCGCGAAGTTGTTTACTACGCCCATCGCCAATATCGTGACGAGGAAACAGACTGCTACTATGGTGGCGGCGAGGGAAGGGAGAGAAAGGGGCTCACTCAGTGTTAGGGACATCGCACAGCAGATCCGAGACCAAAAGGGATTACAAGGATTCTGGTCCGGTTATTCTGCCAGTCTAGTTCTCACTCTGAACCCTGCACTGACCTTTCTATTCCATGAGACTCTTCTTCGGATGTTTGTGACGAGGGTAAGGCGAGCGGATCCTGGCGCGAGACTTACATTCTTGATAGCAGCTACGAGTAAGGTCTTTGCATCAACGATAACTTATCCTTTCTCTTTGGCCAAGTCTCGAGCCCAGGTTTCAGCAAAGTCACCGAATGCAGAGACTACGGCACCTATTACCGAGAAGGATTCTCTCAGGGATGCATCAAGCAAGTCGGCGACGAAGGTCCGAAGGCAGACTGTATTTGACACGGTTTATCAGATTGCACAACAAGAAGGAATTGCTGGGTTGTACCAAGGTCTCGGAGGCGAGCTACTGAAGGGCTACTTTTCGCACGGCATGACTATGCTCATAAAAGAAAGGATACATAAAATCGTGATCAGGTTGTACTATTTTATTCTGGACCTGATGCAGAAATATCCAAGCCCGGAGGAGATCGCAAAATCAGCGGGTCAACAGGCAACGAATTTGACGGGAGCTGTTGGCGAAAAGATGACTGCCGCTGGGGAGGCGGCGTCCGGTATGGCTCAAAAGGCTGTGGAGGCGGGAAAGGATGTCGCCAGTAGCACTCAAAAGCAAGCGTCTGATGGGTTAGGGAAAGGGCAAGAGGTAGTTGATAAAGGAATGGATACGGTCAGCCATCTGTACCAGCGCGCAAAGGAAGATGCGACAGATTTGGTGGACGAGTACATCAATACTGGGGAGGATGATGATTGAGATGGAAGAAACACCTTGAAATTTGGGCTTTGGTTCAGTCATTGAGCAATCTTGTTGGCGTCCACGTATTGCATTTGAAAAGCAACAGCTTTGTATTCGTGATTGTGTTTGAATAGTCGACTCCTTTGTAAATATGGAACATTTTCTAAGAAATGTATGTGCTGCGAATGGGAATGGTAAATTGAAGCAACGAGTATTTTGATAGCAACTCGACTATAAGAGCTACTCTCCTAGCCTATCCGCATGATAACTCAGAAGTACTGTACATATGTTGCACAATGTGAGTACGAAAAAAATACAGATCGTGCATGAACTGCTCAGACAACGGTGAACCCCTGCATTTGGTGACGCTACTGAAAGAGACCAAAACATTGAAACACCAGCCAACAGCCACCACAGACCACATCCTCCCGCCACGCCCGTACTAACCCCACCACCGATCTAGGTATCTCCAAAATGCCATAGTGGGTATTAACCTGGAAGACGACAAATTGTATAACTCGGACGACACAACAGCTCGCGCGCCTTTCTAAGCCGCGGTCTTGAAGCATGGCCCACTGCATCTAAAGACCCCCTACAACATCGGATCTTTGAACACCAGGACGACCTACGACAAATCCACCGGACACAAAGACTATTCTGGACTCTGCCATAACATTCGACCCCCATACATTGGAAAGTACGACCAATACGACCAGGACAGGACCACCCGAGGACACCACAACAATGGAATCGCATACCTCGTCTCCAGCGCCCAAGGGCCTAACCATGGAGCAGGAGATTGAGTATTGGAAGAACAATTATGCGCAAATGGAGGAGGATTTAAAGGACTTCCAGGCCTCGAGTCGTGAACTCGAAGCTGAAATGGAAAAGGATATGGAGGCGTCGGATAAACGGGAACGACAACTGCGAGAGAAGGTGGATAATTTGACGTATGAAGTGGAGGAATGGAAGGTCGGTCTTAATTTTGCTGCCAACCAAGGGTTGATTTGCTGACTTGCGTAGACCAAGCATAGACAGGCAAAAATTGAAACTAACAATGCGCAAAACACTCTCCAGAAGGAAATCACACAGCTACGGAAAGAGAACCGCGAACTTCACCTTAAACTACGCGATATTGAGGTTGCCAACGATGATTACGAACGCCAGGCTAGACATCAAACTTCATCTTTGGAAGATCTAGAGTCAAAATACAATGTTGGCATTGAGCGACATGTTATGCTTGAGGAGGAGGTCAGAAACGGCGAGCAAGAGCGGGAAAACTTGCGCATAGAAACACAACGGCTGCGAGACGAACTCTCAGATTTAAAGATCGAATCCGATATTACACATGAGAAGCTACGCACCGCCGAAGAGACGATAGAACGATTCCACAGCCGCAACCCACGCCAACTTGCAACAGATGGTCTACGACCTCCTTCACCAGCCTCAGAAGGCTCCGTGAGCGCTACTACAACAGCATCATCACCAGTAGCGTACACCCCACCACCCTCCAAATCTGAAACTTCACCCTCCACTGCCCAAACTACACCTCCATCTCCTCCTCTTTCTGACGCTTCAGCAAAGGCAAACCGCCGCAGAATCACTAATCCCATCACACCCGCGAGACAACGCACTCTCAACACGGGCATCGCAGCAACACCAAAGACAGTGCAGTCAACGATACGACAACCGCCTCGGCACTCTCGAAGACCCTCTGTTGCTCTCTCTGCAACAAAACCTCGTGACGCCCGAGAACCTCGCGAACCTCGCGCCCCTCCATCTACTGCCCGACGAACAACGAGTAAATCTTCGCGTCCAAGTTTCGGCATACCTGAACCAACAACTGCGTTGCCTCGCTCTGGTTCGCTATACCAGATGAGTGCCTTGAGAGGCAAGGTTCAAAAATTACAAGAGAGGGTGCAATCTGTTCGCTCAAAACTCCCTGCACCTACCACGACGCCTCCGAGAGCTTCACCACGAGGATCAACATTGTCAGCAATCCCGGATTCCGTTACCGTCCGAAGCGGTCGGAAACGTGTCAGCAACAGCACTACCGGTAGTGAACACTTACCTGTCAGCCGCCTCAGCTTCGGTCTCGGCCAAAGTACCAGTACGAGACCTGATGGAATTATGCATCCACCCGGAGGTGGCAGTCGACCTAGTAGTCGCGCGAGTGTTACGTCTGCAGCTGGAGGAGCCAACCCCGGGGTCATGTTTGCCAGGCCACAGAGCAGGTCAGGTATGTCTGGAGCTCGAACACCTAGCTTTTACGATCGAAGACCGAGGAGCTCCATGAGTGGTAGTGTCTCTGGCACAACCGCATCTTTCGGTATCGGCGAATTTGCGCGAAGCAACACGCCCGGTCCAAGGAGCGGCACTCCAGGCCCCAGAAGCGGCACTCCTGGCCCACGAATGGGCCATGGCCATTCGCAATCTGTGTCTGGGATTGGCTTTGCCGATGAAGCAGAAAGTTTCAATAACGTTACTTCACGGGACCGAAGGACGACATTAGAGAAGGGCTTCAGCGCTATACCGACACCGAGTGGCCTCCCAGTACCGAGACGGCAAAGCGGAGGTGCAAGCCAGATCCTCGACATGGGAAGAAGGCAGAGTAATAACATTAGTTTTGCAAAGAGTGTTGGACCTGGCGGTGCTCGACCGAGCTCTAGAGCTGAAGGTGCCATGCCTCCACCCAAGAGAAAGACGAATGCGATTAGTGAGGGAGGGCTTGGGGAGACATTCTAATTTTGTTTCTTCTTTCTCGAATAGTATATGAATTATCTTCTCGTGGGTATGGGTTTATGGGACGAGGAGTGTGGGTTTCATTCGGGATGTAACATGCGATATCCATTGTTGGCGCAGCGATTCTTTATGACTGGCATTGTGTGATGGCGTTTGGCATCTTGTTTGCTGCTATGCTCTCGATACTTTGCATTTCAATTGCTTGGATGATGAGCGCAGATTGACCGCTGAAGAAGGTTGACTCAGACGTACGCAGACGCGTATATTTCGTATGTCAATGTAAATACAGATACTGCTTGTGGAATGAAGCGAACAGGAGAAAGCCAATATTGACTGTATTCATATTCTGTCGCGTGCTTCAAAGAGTATTCAAGCATAAATAACTTCCCAGTTCTACGTAGGAGGCTGACAGAGAAGGCTGATTTTCGCGGCCCCCACACCAGGCTCAGGAATGGAAACCAACACCAACCTCGATCCTTCCAGCCCTCTGAAACTAAGTTTGTGAGAAAAGGAAATATAGGTATAAGGTTCTCTGCCTCAGGTTCTGCAAGCTGAAGTTTGAAGAGGCCAGCTTTGCTGTTTTGGAATTTGGACTTGGAGGTATTCGGAAACACTGCCGGGATTTGTGGAGAGCCGGGACCTACCCTACCCTTTTTCAGGAAACGCCACGATGCCTTCACGATAGCTGCGTAACGAATGTTTGAGGAAAAAAAGAAGAACGTTGCGTTCGGGTACCTTGATTAGCGAGCGGCAGGGCGAGCACTGGCAGCGGAAACAAAACCATTTTGGGTTCTGTTTGGTTGCTAAATATAATTGTGCTTCTTCAGGTCTGGGTACTGGGGGCCCGATGTAGTCAGATTGTGGCACAGGTGGTGGTGGACCTGACTGTATTATGTATTGCATGCTGTACGATATGTTTACAGATTGTGAGAAAAATGTCAAATTTATTGAATCGTAAAGGTAATTTTTAGATTGATCCCCTTCTCGAAGACAGATTTCATGGGTGACATCACCCATGGATTTGGTGAGTACTCTCTTCCCAACGCCCATCAAAATATTCGGGATTCTGTATATGGCGGGGAAAAAGGGCTCAACAAACATTAATCTGTTCCTTAGACCCTTCTCAGCGCTTTTATTCAGGTCCCTGATTATTCCGCAATCTGGCATGTAAGTTTACAAGTCACAGGTCTTGGAGTTTGATGAACTGCGGTGTAAGAAAAATGATATCTGCAGGGGACATGGAGATGATGCTGCTGCTCCGAAGGCTGCGGCAGCACCCCAGCAGCTATACCACTTTGGGAACTGGAAACAACGGCCTTGGGAAAGTGAGGTGTGGTTGAGGATTTGGTTTAGGAGCTAATTACGGAACTCCCCAAGCTCACTCCGAAATGTACATAAAATATTATATTTCCCCCGACCCTACATCACCCCGATAGCCACTTGCTTTTTCCCTCTCATACTCCCTCCGAGCTCTTACATACCTAGGAAGCATCACCCTTCTTCCCTACCATCGTCCTTCTTTTCACAAACCAATTGCATTATAGACTGTATACTATTTTTCCCCCCGAGCGTCAGCCTTCTTACTTCAGCTGCGCGCCAAACATAATAATAGCAGCCAAGCTCAAATCAGAACAGCCGAAATCCGCTGGTCTGACAGAGATTTTCCGACATTGATAAAGGAGCCGATTAATTGTGTAGTCATTTGCTTAAAACGGACCAACGACGACATCCACACCACACTTGAGCTTCCCCCACAGAACCTCGCCAGAAAGCCCAAACTCTTGATAGCAACCACACTATCCACCACCAGTACATGGGAGTACCGGTAGCAGATATGGCCACGAACGGCACCAATGCAGCGAATGGCACTCCTTCGAGTAATGCTGCAAAATATAATCTAGCGGACCATTTCATCGGCCTTAACCATGTTGGTGTTGCGGCGCCGTCGAAAGTCAAGGACTTTGTTGTAGCGAACGGCGGTCACACAGTCATTCAAAATGTGAGTAAACCAATGGAATGGAGGACTTGGGACGGAATTGATGCGTCTTCTAGGTTCTCATTGCCAATAATGGTATCGCAGCGGTGAAGGAGATTCGCTCGGTACGGAAGTGGGCGTATGAGACTTTTGGGGATGAGAAAGCTATTCAGTTCACGGTAATGGCTACGCCAGAAGATTTGGCAGCAAATGCCGATTACATCAGAATGGCGGATCAGTATGTTGAGGTAGGTGCAGTTTTATATGAGTCTTTCCGGTTGAGACAGTCTGGCTGACAGGTGCAGGTTCCCGGCGGAACTAACAACAACAACTACGCCAATGTGGAATTGATTGTAGATGTTGCTGAACGCATGAATGTACAAGCAGTGTGGGCAGGATGGTAAGCCTTAGTTGCTTTATTCTCAACTAATTTGACCAAAATTCGAGTGCTAACGAGCTGTTAGGGGCCACGCTTCAGAAAATCCAAAACTTCCCGAGTCACTCGCTGAATCACCCAAGAAGATTGTCTTCATCGGTCCTCCAGGCTCGGCTATGCGCTCACTCGGTGACAAAATCTCCTCCACAATCGTTGCACAACACGCACAAGTACCATGTATACCATGGTCGGGTACTGGCGTCGACCAAGTGAAACTCGACAGCAAGGGCATAGTAACAGTCGAGGACGATGTTTACGCCCAAGGCTGCACGCACTCTGTAGAGGAGGGTCTTACGGCGGCCCAAAAGATCGGCTTCCCCGTTATGGTCAAGGCCTCGGAAGGAGGTGGTGGCAAGGGTATTCGAAAAGTCGACGACGAGGAGCATTTCGAGCGACTGTACCGGGAAGCTGCGAGCGAAATTCCAGGATCTCCAATCTTTGTTATGAAGCTTGCTGGAAATGCTCGGCATCTGGAAGTTCAGCTTCTGGCTGATCAATATGGAAACAACATCTCACTCTTTGGCCGTGATTGCTCCGTTCAGCGACGACATCAGAAGATCATTGAGGAAGCGCCTGTGACAGTCGCATCAGCAAAGACCTTCCAGGCTATGGAGAAGGCTGCCGTCTCTCTTGGAAAGCTAGTCGGCTACGTTTCCGCAGGAACGGTTGAGTACCTATATTCCCACTCAGACGACAAATTCTACTTTCTCGAGTTAAATCCACGTCTTCAGGTCGAGCATCCTTGCACGGAGATGACCAGCGGTGTCAATCTCCCAGCTGCTCAACTTCAGATCGCTATGGGTCTACCTCTGCACCGAATTAGGGACATTCGTCTTCTATACGGTGCTGATCCTCACTCCGCGTCTCCCATTGATTTCGACTTCTCCAAAGAAGGCAGCTCACAAAACCAACGACGACCGACGCCAAAGGGACACACCACTGCTTGCCGTATCACCTCTGAAGATCCCGGTGAGGGATTCAAGCCTTCCGGCGGTACTATGCAGGAACTGAATTTCAGGAGCAGCTCCAACGTTTGGGGTTATTTCTCTGTCAGTGCTCAGAGTAGTATTCACAGCTTTTCTGATTCTCAATTTGGTCACATTTTCGCCTATGGCGAGAACAGACAGGCCTCGCGGAAACACATGGTCGTCGCATTGAAGGAACTCAGCATTCGTGGTGACTTCAGGACAACCGTGGAGTATCTAATTAAGCTTCTGGAAACACCAGCTTTCGAGGACAACACCATCACTACGGGTTGGTTGGATGAACTCATCTCTAAGAAACTTACTGCGGAGCGACCTGACCCAATTTTGGCTGTCATTTGCGGCGCTGTTACTAAAGCTCACGCCGCTGCTGAGGCATGCACCGCAGAATACAGGACCAGCCTGGAGAAAGGTCAGGTGCCGTCCAAGGACGTCCTCAAGACTGTATTCCCTATCGATTTCATTTACGATGGTCAACGGTACAAGTTCACGGCTACTCGATCTAGCGTAGACAGCTACACATTATTCATCAACGGCTCAAAATGCTCAGTCGCTGTGCGAGCTCTTACCGATGGTGGACTTCTCGTCTTGCTCGACGGCAGGGCGCACAACGTCTACTGGAAGGAAGAGGTTGGTGCCACGCGTCTCAGTGTCGACAGCAAAACATGCTTGCTCGAGCAAGAGAACGATCCCACCCAGCTGCGCACACCATCACCCGGAAAGCTTGTCAAATTTACAGTCGAAAACGGCGATCACGTCAAAAAGGGTGAGGCTTTCGCCGAAGTTGAGGTTATGAAGATGTACATGCCGTTGCTCGCAGCGGAGGATGGTTGCGTCAACTTCATTAAGCAACCAGGCGCAACTCTCAACGCTGGAGACATCATCGGCATACTCGCCTTGGATGACCCAACAAAGGTCAAATCTGCCACTCCTTTCCTCGGCAAGCTTCCAGACATGGGACCTCCTCAAGTTGCTGGCAATAAACCTCCACAGCGATTTACATTCCTGTACAACATCCTTGCGAATATCCTCAATGGCTACGACAACCAGGTTGTTATGCAGAGTACGCTCAAGGAACTCATTGAAGTCCTTCGAGATCCCGAATTGCCTTATGGCGAGTGGAATGCACAGGCCTCGGCTCTCCATTCTCGTATGCCTCAGAAGCTTGACTCTGCACTTTCACAGATTGTTGAGCGTGCACACAGCCGAAACCTTGAATTCCCAGCCAAGTCTCTGGCGAAAGCATTCAATCGTTTCTTGGACGATAATGTGCCGGCTGGCGATGCTGGTCTACTGCGCGCCGGTCTCACCCCTCTGATCGAAGTCATGAACAGATACACAGAGGGCCTCAAGGCTCACGAGTATGAAGTCATGATCCAGCTCCTCGAACAGTACTGGGCTGTGGAGAAGTTGTTCGCTTCACGCACCTCCCGTGATGAGGAAGTCATCTTGAAGCTACGTGACGAGAATAAGGATAATGTAGGGCCAGCTGTTGCTACTGTCCTCTCTCACACTCGCGTCAACCAGAAGAGCAATCTGGTTACTGCTATCCTCGACATCTATAGACCTAATAAAACAGGTGTGGGGAACGTCGCCAAATACTTCAAGACAACGCTTCGCAAGCTTGCGGAGCTGGAGGGCAGATCCACCGCCAAGGTTTCCTTGAAGTCTCGTGAGGTCCTCATCCAGTGTGCCATGCCTTCACTGGAAGAACGCACCAACCAGATGGAGCATATCCTCCGCTCCTCTGTCCTCGAATCCAAGTACGGCGAAAGTGGTTTCGAACACCGAGAACCTTCCTTTGAAATCATCAAGGATGTGATTGACTCGAAATACACCGTATTTGATGTCATTCCACAATTTTTTGCTCATGAAGATCCATGGGTCGCGTTGGCTGCTCTTGAGGTGTATATACGTCGTGCATACCGTGCATACCAACTCAAGTCTATCGACTATGGAACCGAAGACGAGGCGCCTTTCGTTCTTGCTTGGGAGTTTGCTCTCCGCAAGGTTGGCCAATCTGAGTTCGGCCTTCCAGTTGAATCTTCCTTCCCCTCGACACCAGGAACACCATCTGGCGCTCCAGAGTTGGGCAAGCGTGTTCACTCTATCAGCGATATGACATACTTGAACAGCAAGATGGGGGATGTCGAGCCTACTCGTCGCGGTGCAGTGGTCCCTGTACAATTCATCGATGATGCTGAGGAATACCTACCTAAGGCACTGGAGATGTTCCCCTTGCCAAAATCATCACAAGCCAAACCAGGTTTAATTGCTGACCTCTCCCGCCGACGAGGACCGGCCCCTAAAGCCGAAGCTGAAGACGAGCTCACCGCTGTATGTAACGTTGCTGTCCGTGACGCTGAAAGCATGGACGACAACGAGATTCTTGGCCGTATTCGACCAATCGTCGCGGATTTTAGGGAGGAGCTGATCTCGAGACGGGTGCGTCGCCTAACATTCATCTGCGGACACAAAGACGGAACTTATCCTGGCTACTATACATTCCGTGGGCCTGCATTCGAGGAAGATACCAGCATTCGTCACGTGGAGCCAGCTTTGGCCTTCCAATTTGAACTGGGACGCCTGAGCAAATTCAACATCAAGCCCATCTTTACCGAGAACCGTAATATCCACATATACGAGGCTATTGGCAAAGACCCGGGTGCCGAGCAGGACAAGCGGTACTTCACACGTGCTGTGGTTCGACCAGGCAAGTTGCGCGAGGAGATTCCGGTGGGCGAGTACATTGTCTCCGAGGCTGACAGACTCATGAACGATATTCTTGATGCTTTGGAGATTATTGGCAACAACAACTCTGATATGAACCACATCTTCATCAATTTCTCTCACGTCTTTCCCATCAACCCAACACAGGTCGAGGAGAGCATCGGACCTCTTCTGAGCCGATTCGGTGCTCGTGCTTGGAGGATGCGAGTTACTGGTGTCGAAGTTCGCATCATCTGCACCGATCCTACCACTGGCGAGCCATACCCTCTCCGTGTTGTCATCAACAATACTTCTGGTTTCATTGTCGAAGTCGAGTTGTATGGCGAGCGCAAGTCTGATAAGGGTGGTGAATGGGTCTTCCAGAGCATTGGTGGCACCAGGAAGATTGGTTCCATGCACTTACTGCCAGTGTATACCCCATACCCAACAAAGGGTGCTTTGCAGCCGAAGCGGTACAAGGCACACATTATGGGTACGCAGTATGTGTATGATTTCCCAGAGCTGTTCAGACAAGCCATTGAGAACAGCTGGATCAAGACCGTTGGTCAACACTCGCATCTCAAGGAACGCCAGCCAATCAAGGGCGAGTGTATTGAGTACAATGAGCTTGTTCTTGATGACAATGACAATTTGGTTGAGGTCAACCGCGATCCTGGTACCAATGCTATTGGTATGGTTGGCTGGTTAGTCACTGCAAAGACACCTGAATATCCTCGTGGCCGACGCTTCATCATCATATCCAACGACATCACCTTCAAGATCGGATCGTTTGGTCCTGCGGAAGATAAGTTCTTTCACAAGTGTTCCGAACTTGCCCGCAAGCTTGGTATTCCTCGCATCTACCTCTCCGCCAATTCCGGTGCTCGCATTGGTATGGCTGAAGAGCTTATTCCTCATTTCTCTGTCGCTTGGAATGATCCAGGCAAGCCAGAGAGAGGCTTCAAATATCTATATCTTACTCCAGATAAGAAGAAGCGCTTCGAGGGTGAGAAGAGGCAGAATGTCATCACTGAGCAGATCAAGGAAGACGGTGAGGTCAGGCATAAGATCACCACCATCATCGGTGCTGAAGATGGTCTTGGTGTGGAATGCTTAAGGGGATCTGGTCTCATCGCTGGTGAGACAAGCAGGGCTTACGAAGATATCTTCACCATCACTCTGGTCACTTGTCGATCAGTCGGTATGTTCTTCATCATGCGTTTTATTATTCACTCTTACTAACTCCAATCTCAGGTATTGGTGCTTACCTCGTCCGCCTTGGACAGCGTGCTATCCAGATTGAGGGCCAACCCATCATTCTTACTGGTGCGCCAGCTATCAACAAGCTTCTCGGACGTGAGGTCTACACCTCCAACTTGCAGCTTGGTGGTACCCAGATCATGTACAGGAATGGTGTCACTCATATGACTGCCAACGATGATTTCGCTGGTGTCTCCAAGATTGTGAAATGGATGTCCTTTGTTCCAGACAAGAAGGGCAACCCTGTCCCAATCTCCCCATCTGTCGATAACTGGGATCGCGATATCACTTTCTTCCCGCCAAACAAGCAACCTTATGATGTACGCCATCTCATCTCAGGCCAAGAAACTGATGAAGGCTTCTTGTCTGGTTTGTTCGACAAGGGCTCATTTGAGGAAGCTCTCGGTGGGTGGGCTAAGACCGTCGTCACTGGCCGTGCTCGCCTCGGCGGAATTCCTGTTGGAGTTATTGGCGTTGAGACTCGCTCAGTTGAGAACGTCACACCAGCTGATCCGGCCAATCCCGACTCTATCGAGCAGGTCACATCTGAGGCAGGTGGTGTTTGGTACCCGAACTCTGCGTTCAAGACCGCTCAAGCCATTCGCGACTTTAACAATGGTGAGCAATTGCCATTGATGATCCTCGCTAACTGGCGTGGTTTCTCTGGCGGTCAGCGCGACATGTACAACGAGGTTCTCAAGTATGGTTCATACATCGTCGATGCTCTCGTCAAATATGAGCAACCAGTCTTCGTCTACATTCCTCCGTTCGGGGAACTCCGTGGTGGTTCTTGGGTCGTCGTTGATCCCACCATCAACCCTCAATATATGGAGATGTACGCTGATGAGGATGCTCGGGGTGGTGTTCTCGAACCAGAGGGTATTGTCGGCATCAAGTATAAGAAGGAGAAGCAATTGGAAACCATGGCTCGTCTCGACCCAACATACGGCAATCTGAAGCGCAAACTCGCTGATCCAGCACTCACACGCGAGCAACAAGCCGAAATCAAGAGCAAGATGAACGAGCGCGAACAGTTACTCCTTCCTGTCTACGCCCAGATCAGTCTGCAATACGCCGACTTGCACGACCGAGCCGGTCGCATGATGGCAAAGGGTACAATCCGCATGCCGCTTCGATGGCAAAACGCACGCCGATTCTTTTACTGGCGTCTCCGCCGCCGTCTCAACGAGGAATACATCCTCAAGAAGATGACCTCCGCCCAGGGCACGGAAGTCGCATCGTCTCGTGAGAATAAGCTGCAACTCCTCAAGGCTTGGTCTGCTGTTGAGAAGTTCGAGACTGATGACATGAACGTTGCTGTTTGGTACGAGGAGAATCGCAAGGAAACCGCCGCGAGGATTGAAGGTCTAAGGAGAGAAGGCGTCGCTAATGACGTTGCCGCTTTGTTGAGAAAGGATAAGGATGGTGGTTTGAAGGGAGTTATGCAAGTGCTCAGCATGCTGCCTTTGGCTGAGAGGGAGGAGGTTTTCGCTAAGTTGAGGAGAGCGTAAACATGTTGCCGCTAACGGAACATAATTTTAAAAAGAGGTTTTTGTACATTGATCAGTTTGCGTCTTGGCTTGGGAGTCGGCTAGGGGGTTTTCGGTTTCTTTTCTTTATATAACTTAGGGATGGGCATTAGTGGTGCTGAGGGGACATTGTTTCTCGTACGCACATAGATACTTCTTAGTAGTTTTGTTTTCAATGCGAACATAATTCTTCTATTAGCACCACCCTATGTTGACCCCCTGTGGTAAACTTGCTCAATGTGTCCATTTCTAGTAGAACTGGTACCCCGCAATCGAAGAAATAAATCTGGAAATGATATGAAATTCAGCCCTAGGGCTTGGCATCACCACTCACGGCGCGAAAGTTCAATCCCTCATTGTTCCTGCATCAACGATAACAACATACAATATTGAAAACTCTACGTCTACTCTCAAGCTGTTTTAAGATTGTATGCGTGTAACCAATCCACTCTGCCCTGGAAAAATCTTCAATTCTTCCCTGCGGGCTCAGGTTTGGTTTCTGAGTCCTCGTTTGACTCATAGCTTTCCAGTGAATACTTCTTTTCTTCCTCGCACTTCGTTGCGAAACTTCCATTCCTCCTTGGTAAAACGGCAAAACCGATCCAACATGGATATAAAAGATTTAGAACATACGCAGTCCATGGACGAGTTATTGACGACTCTCAAGACTATCGGATTGTCTGAAGTTCCTCAAGCTCCAGATACATACCCAGCTATCAATCCTGTAGACATATACCGGTCCCATATCACAGAACTTCTCAGTCCAATTGCTGGAGTGGATTCAAAGATAGTATACTCGGCGTTGCAATTTACAAATGTTTTAGACAAGGGAGACTTGGTGCTTGCGATTGGAGCATTGAGGATCAAAGGTCGAAAGCCACCAGAATTGGCGGAAGAGCTCAGCGGAAAGGTATAGAAAACAATCGCCCATTTTGAGAGAACATCATGTTAAATATATGCAAGTTTCCCGAGTCCCCATTGATCGAAAAGCCTGTCGCCGAAGGTAATTATCTTAAATTCTTCTTCAAGCCAAAACCACTCGCTAGCATCCTATTACCGTCGGTTCTCAAAAATGGCGCTTCCTTCGGATTCAACACAAACCTTGGTCTTCGGGATCCATCGGACGCGTCGAAAGGCAGGAAAAAGATGATTGTCGAATTCTCGTCTCCAAATATTGCGAAACCTTTCCATGCTGGCCATCTGAGGAGTACGATTATCGGTGGTTTTCTGGCAAATCTGTACGAAGGAGCGGGCTGGGAGGTTATGAGGATGAATTACCTAGGGGATTGGGGAAAACAATATGGTGTTCTGGCATTAGGGTTCGAAAAATTTGGTAACGAAGAAGCATTGGTAGCAAACCCCATAGATCACTTGTTCAATGTGTACGTCAAGATCAGCGCGGAGCAGGCCGAGGAAAAAGAAGAGATGGCAAAGATCAAGGCAGAAATGGAAGCACTCCAGGCGAAAAATGAGGATATCACAGAACAAGCGAACAACCTTCAAGCCATCATCGATAACGGCGTTGACGAACAAGCCAGGAAATATTTCAAACGCATGGTTGATGGAGACAAAGATGCACTGGCAATTTGGCAGCGCTTCAGGGACCTCAGTATCGCGAGGTACAAACAGACTTATGCCAGGCTAAACATCAATTACGACTCGTATTCTGGAGAATCCGAAGTCAAGGATGAAAGCATGGAAAACGCGGCAAGGATCATGGAAGAGACTAAAGTGTCCGAAAACTCAGATGGCGCAGTTATCGTGGACTTCGCAAAGCTGGGCGCGAAGAAGCTCGGCAAAGCTATTGTCAAGAAAAAGGATGGCACGAGCCTGTATCTCACTAGGGATATTGGCGCAATCATGGAGCGAGAAGAGAAGTATAAGTTTGACAGGATGATATACGTCGTGGCGTCGGCGCAAGATCTCCACTTGGCACAGCTATTCAAGATTGTGGAGGCAATGGGGCTGAAACAGTTGGCCCAGAAATGCCAGCACATCAATTTTGGTATAGTCCAGGGGATGAGTACTCGCAAAGGAACTGTCAAGTTTTTGGATGACATCCTTAGGGATGTGGGAGACAAAATGCACGAGGTCATGAAGGAAAACGAGGACAAATATGCACAAGTGGGGGAACCCGAAAAGATTGCAGACATTTTGGGCATCTCGTCCGTGATGGTACAAGATATGTCTGGCAAGCGGTAAGTGCTTTTCCTCCCCTTGTTCTATTACTTCACTAACGGCAACCCAGAATTAACAATTACACATTTGATATAAATCGCATGACTTCGTACGATGGCGATACTGGTCCTTATCTACAATACGCGCATGCTCGTCTTTCGTCCATGTTCAGGAAGACTGGCTTGACCAAGGAAGATCTTGAGACTGCCGACTACAGCCTTCTCGTGGAACCGCATGCTATCAACCTCATTCGCTCTCTAGTTCAATGGCCTGATACATTTCTAGCAACTCTGAAAACACAAGAACCAGTCACTGTTCTGATATACCTGTTCAGAATGTCACACGAGCTGAGTTCAAGTTATCAGCACTTGAACGTGATCAATTGCGAGCCGGATTTAAAGAAGGCTCGTATGGCACTTTATTTCTGTGCACGACAAATTTTGAATAACGGGATGAGGTTATTGGGCCTTTCTCCCGTTGAGCGGTAAGATAAATGGTATATATATCGTACTCGGAAGTAAAGCTAACATTACACAGCATGTGAGATCCTAGCATGTGACGAACACGTCGAGCCGTTAGAGTCAATTCCGGTGGCTTTGTTCCTAGGAACCATCTAAAAGCGTCTCTAGAATTTGCTTAGCCTGCGAACTTACGTCGACCATATAACATTTGACAGTTTGGCACAAGAGTGAGCGCAAAAAGGTTTCACGAGCGCCACGGCGCACAAAATCATTCTGCAGAGGTCCAGTCTCCTCCTGCCAGATCTAGCAAAGGATTAACGAGTTCCACGGCAGTGCTGTACTCGGGGGTGCAACACCGCACATGCAGAATCTCAAATATATACGCCACGGCAACTAATATTGAGCAGTCAAGTCTCTCCTTGATAAGCTGACCAGTGATTACGGTAGCAAGGCGCCATTTCAAGATACTCTCGGTGCACTCCAGACAAGATAATCAATGCTATGCAGAATTACCAACCAAATTTGACTTTCTTCGCCACCCCGCATGCGCTAATCATCGAGTCTTGTCTGTTGTTTTTTCGTTCGCTGCTTGGTCACCACATGCCTTAGCCGGTGATTCTTGCATTTGCGCTTTCCACGAAAAATTGTGTTTTCCTAGTCTTCCGGTGAGTGTCGATGTTGTTTGTGTCTTTAGTGGGTCGAAACCCGACCACTCACAGCCTCCTGCTGCAAAGGCCAGAGCCATCTCAACAAATTGTGATAATGGAGATTGAAATCAGTTGCCAGGAACGCTGGGCTCGAATATCAATCAGACACTGCGACGTGTTGCCTCCCTACTTTGGGCCTTATCGGCAGCTGATTGAGTTTCTCCAGGTGTGTGAAGCCAAGCGCCTTTCAATAAGCTTTTTCAAACAATTTTTTTCACTTGACGAGCAGAGGTTGTATGAATTCGCATTGCACAGTCTATCTATGATAATAAGTATCCAAAATTCGAGTGGGGTATCAATGCCTGCAGATGCCCAATTGCACTAATTGGCGCCTGCCGACTGAAGGATAAGTAGCGGTGAACTGTAGAACATTCTTCTCGCACCATCGATCGGAAAGATCTGTCGCAACGAGTTGTTCTCTGGAGAAACGGAACAAGGATATCCTACCCATACAGCCCTTGCAGTACATGCTTTCGATTTCGTGACCTCGGCGGACATCTTAACGTACACTCCTAGACTTTGGGCCTCATATGGAATATCGGCTTCTTATGTTGCCTTGGAAGGGTATGGCACCATATCAGTACCGATAACTACACAGGAGTCTGCGGAGAAATGCTGGTACGTTGCGGGTTAGCGATGTATTAGCAGATCACTCACATGAAGTTGCATCCGCCTGCGCTTTCGTCGCAGCAACGGCTTTCGTGAGTGACGTGCTCTTCCTTGGCTTGCGGACAGCATCACTCTTTCCGCGGTCCAGTTAGCGGAATGCAATCCTCTTGAAATGAATAATTGCTTTTTTATCTTTTGCCAGCACGAGACGCTGCCTCAGGTTTGGGGGGCTGTCCTGGTGAGAGACGCGGCTTGATATTAAAAATGACAGGGAGTAGCAAGAGCGACAAGGATGACAAACTGATATTCAGAGCCATCACTTGGAAAGAGATACGGAGTTGAAAATGGCTGTAAGACAGTAGGTGTGGCCAAAAGGAACCAGATCACAGCCTCGAGCAAGTCACAGCTTTGATTGTGATACTTGAGCCTTCGAGTGGAGGTAGATAGGTGGGTACAAGTGACTTATGGCACGTTCAGAGCGCCACGATAGCAACAACCAGATGGGCAGCTCACGCTGCTAGTAATAGAGTGATTCTCGAGGGGTCCCAGTCACCGGTCGCCAACTGGATGCCTGTGGCACACACCTTACGTCGATTGCAGTTTGCGGAAGTGCATGCAGCAGGGCACCTCGGATCCTCAATCGTCAGCGAGGATGGGGCGACGAGGGGAGCAGGAGGAAGGCCCGGGAATTTCGAAGGGAGAGATTTGTGAAGGAAGAATTTCTCTAGCTTCCGGGTTAGGTCGGCTGCCCAAGCAACCTGATAATATATCTAGGGCAGTAGTGAAAAGTTGCGACATGTGTTGGCAGATGAAACGAGTTTGATGCCCGCTCCGATTATAGTCAGAGCCTGACCTCGCTCGTCTAGTCCAACTTGATCTATCATTAATATTTCATGCATACACGGCCAGTGTATTTTGTGTTGTCCGAACGCCTGCGCCCCCATCTCATTGCACAGTCTCGTCGCTCCACCTGCATACCGATGCTGCGAATGAGTGGATGACAGCGCAAGCACAGCAGGCAGAAGCAGCGATGAGTCTTGTTTCATGGTTTTGAGAGACACGGCAAATATTGCAAAAAAAATCAACCGGCTTGCTGGCCTCTTTCGAGTCATCCCAACTTTCACCCCGCAACTACTTTCAGCCTTATCCGCTATCCAAACACTATCCACGCCGCCTTTCATCTTTTGTCCCGCATTATTATAACTTTACTCGTTCGCTGCCTCTACCTCGCAGATTCTTGTGCGGATCTCCGGCGCTTCCAGCTATCAGCTGCGCGCATCTTCGCCCCAACCCGCTGTCGCACCCCTCTGTCAGCAGAGAAGCATTTGGGGTCCCTGTTTGACCTCGGTGGTTAGCGCTAAATACAAACAATTTTTGGAAACCTCTCTTCAATCCTGCTTGCTCTCACCACGAGCAATTTGCGCCTTTTAGGCCTGTTTGATGAGGAAGAGGATGGCCAAAAGCCAATCGGATAAGGCTTCGTTCTATACAAGTGTGGTTGATTATGATAGCGAGCACGACGAAGAGGTCGCAGACTCGCGAAAGTTAGCAACGGCCAACGTATCTCTGAAGCGGTCCTCTCAGGCAGAGATGCCCGTGCCTTCTTCGCAGTCGGACTCTGGGTATTCATCCAGGACACAGGCTACTGCGGCAAGCGCTGATTCTATGGAAAGTGTCACTGCGAAGGCAGCAAAGATGGCATCGCATCAGCAAGAGTCGTCCACCAGCGACAACGTGGCGCCTGGTCCGAGCAACCGGCGACGGACTACGAACGACCGGTCCAGCGAAAGGCGAGAGACACAACGAGGCCCAGAAAGGGCTGCCCCTACAAAAGTCAAAAAGGTCGTGAAAGAGTGCGTGGATCCAAATTGCAATGATGAACGCTGCAAGGGGCGTAAAGTTAGACCCCGAGTGGATACCTCCACCGAACCACCAAATATGTCTCCGGTCAAGATTTCTTCTACCACCAGCTCTAGAACGCCTCGCCAATCCGAATATCCTCAACGACCAAAAGCTACACCCCTCGTTATACCACAAGGCCGCCGTTCGAGGCCAACTAGCATGTATGAACTCCAACCGCATATGATGATGCCACCACCTATTGCTGGTCCTTCACCTACCATCTATGGCAACCGCGCTGGCTATACATTCTCAGGTCCATCGCCTGTTGGGTATGGACCGGGACCCATCGCAATTATAGAGCGGCCTGGGCTTGCCACAAGGCGGACCGATATGTCTGCGCGAGCCCCACGCCCAGTGTCGATACATGGAACCCAAGGACTTGTCTCCTACAATGCCAATGCAAACAAGACACTCAGTGCTCGACGGCCAACTCAAGCATCAATACAAGCACCAGCTCAAGCACCAGCTCCACCACCGGCCGCTCCTCTACGTATTCCTTACCATGTGGAGCTAGACGATGAGGAGGACGAGGACGAGGAGGAATATTCAGAGGAGGAAGAGGAGAGCGAGGATGACGAAGACGATGAGGAGGAGGCGGAAGCGGATGAGGGAGCTGCCTACGCCGAATACTTGAGGCAGCAACATCTAGATGACACTCAAAGGAAACTTCAGGCGGCCCGATTGCAGCAGGCTCAAACGAGGGAAAGGCAGAGGCAAATGCTTCCTCCCAATCTTCCAGCATCCGCAGCCGCAACCGGTGGTAAGCCTGCAATCAGCATGCGCAAGGCTGGCCCAGCTCCGCAAATCACATATGGCAGACGTCCATCGGAGGATCAAAGTATCGAGGCAGAGATGCAGAGATTTCGGGAGCAGACACAAGCAGCTGTAGGCAGCTCTCAGTTGCGTCGCCCATCGCTACTCTCGAGGGGTGGCCCCAAAGCCACTACATACTCTCATCCGAGATCCGCAGACAACGAGAGAATCACCGTCGAAGGTCGTAATCGACGTATGTCTTACCAAGGCAGTGAAAATCCTCAGAGATTAGCAGATATGCATTCCAGATTCCAACAGTCAACCGCAGACCCAATGGATTTCAACCAAATCATTGAAGATGTCGTCTCGCAGAAACTGCACGAACTTCGTCTTCAACCAGCTGACAGTGCAACATATCAAGTTAATCTGGACTCCAAATTGCGAGATGCTATGGCCCACCAGCATCGCACTGATCAAGCTGCTCCTTTGGGACGAGATAAACTCGGAGAGCTTCCTCAGCTTACAAAGTCAGCACTCCGGCGCAAAACTGGTCTCCCAAGCCGCACAGGTTCCTCTCGCAGCAACAGGTCTTCTGAAGAAGACAGCCGCATCTCTGCTGGCCACCGGATTACTACGGGCTCCGAGCTAGGAAATGTCACTGTCAACGGCGACGAAATGAAAATGCGCATTGACACCTCCAGTGTCTTCGAAATGGAATTTGAAGGTCGTCGTATTACAATTGCACCTACCTATGATGGATCCACAGCAGAACTCATCATCGGAGGCAAGCGCGAATCATCGTACGTTTCTACAAGAGGCTCAAACGCAACTCGATCTCAAGTAGGCAACCGTGTCACGCGAACTCCATCCCAACGAGATCAACGATTGCGAGAACGGGAGCGGGAGCAAAAGGATCGCGAGCGAGAGCTTCGAGACCGACGAGACCGACAAGACCGTGACAGAGCACGATTCAATGTTGATGTTGACGACGACGACGATGACAACGACAACGACAGGCGAAGTGCTCGCGGTAGTGCGCGTCCTCGTGCTGAGACGTACGACTCTCAGTATCAACGCAGTGGTCAAATGAGGAGAGAAACTTCCCGCGACGGCCGATACGCACGTCCAAACGATTACCCACAATCATCATCCTACACTCGCCCATCCTACTACGCTCCAGGGTACGGAAGTGCCAAGCCCAAGAATGAGTTCTTTGGTGGCTAAGGATCGCCTCCGATCTGTCCATTTCTATACTACACTCAAGGAAACTTCAAAGTTCGGCGTATTGTTTGAAAATATTCTGGTCATATACCCCACGTTTTCACCATTCCCTCCACGGCGAACAGTCTCACAGCTGATACGGATCTGGTTATCCAAATGCTGTTTTTACTCTGGTCAAAAAAGTCACATACCCTTTTCGTAATTTTTTCCGGTTTCGAAAAGTTCATTTGTGTCGTATAGCCGGTTTGTGTTAGCATTGGTCTTCCCTTCAGAGCAAATTGAGCACATGGTGGCTGCATTTTAGTCACGCTTTATTTTCTTTTGTTTGGGTTATTAGATTGTTCCGCTGGATCTCCGACATGTGGGGTGGCATATCCACGAACGGAGAGTGGAGAGAGGCGGCGATTCTTACGATTGTGTTCAATGTCACAAAAATCTGCAAGGCTGGAAACGGAACGAAATGGTGGTGGATTTCTTCTGGTTAAAAACCGGGTTCACACTTCTTTCATCCCCCAAAAAGTATCACCAACATACTCATTGCCTTCCCACCTTTCGTCCTATATGCTGCATATCTATCGCACATTTCCTTACATCGCAATTAAGCGTTGCGTTTACTTTGTTTCTTTTCATTTGTTGGAGCTGAGCTCTCTGTTTAGCGATACCCCCGTTTTCCTATCATGAGATGAACAAAGCATTTGGATTTGGCAATCTTCTCATTTCTTCTGGTCTTGTCTGCGCTACTTTGGGACTTTGGATGTTAAACCCTTTTTTTGGAGACGGGAGAGTGAAAAAAGAGTAGTAATTCTTGTACCATTAGCGGAGACTACATACCAGAGATTGTTGTGGGCGCGAGCCAAATGCTAGTACTAGCTTCTTACTTGTTCAGCTTCTTCACGTTGATGTGTTTGTGATCACGCTCTTACCGCGGAAGGGCTTTCTACTTAGGTTGGATATGCTTGTATCATAAGATGGCTTCGATATCAGATATTGGAGATCGGGTCGCATGTGCGGCCCGGCCGTATGAGTATTCTCGGATAATACTCTTGCGAATAATAAGTAACCACCGTTACCGTCGCTCCTTCCTAGTGCTCTACACCATATCAACATCAACCTGTCTCCACTGTTGTTCCCTCACCACATTTTCTTTCAATCCCGTGCCGTTCCAAATATCCACACCTCAATTACTATACACAAATCCGTTATCGGCACTCAATGTAAACAGGTCGATTCATGGGGAATCCTTTTCCATTTCATTCATATGTATATCGTTTGCCTATTTATCACACCGCCTCTTCCCCCCCTCCTCCCGTCTCGCCACCGTGATAGTACTATTCTAAGGTAGGTGTTCCTAGCACACCAAACATCCCAGTCTAGCAGCACCATTTTTCTTCCGGGGACAATCGTGAACAAGAATACCCCTCCTCCCAAACCAGTAGCCTCTCCATTCCAAAAGGCACCATCCATGATAACCATTGACAACCCGGATACCGGATAGATCAAACCAGCAAGAAAGGATGCTAGGAAAGGCTGGCGATAAGTCTTCGTATCGTCGTTTAAAACACACAATCGCGCAGAACTACTCCCTAACCCATGCAATCTGATCGTCCGATTTTGTGCTCATCCCCCATTTCACGCTCGCTTTCGTGAGCGGTGCCACGTCGCTAATATTTCCCAAAACGCCGTAATTAAGAAAGGGAAGAGGAGATCTACATAGCTTCTAGAACACGGTAATGAAGGAGAGGGAAAGATGGTCGCTTGGGGTTTCAAAGCGAAGGAATGGTAAAGATGTACACGCCAGGAAGATTACATCTCACTCTCACTCAAGCTGTCCTTACGGCCGCGACCTCCTCTCCTATACCCGCTACTGGAAGGTGCATTTCCACCATTATTGTTATTGTTGCTATTGCGCGCATGATGAATGCTGTTGTTGTTGTTGCGGTACGATTGAGCAGCGACTTGGCTGACGCTATCGTCGAAACCAACTTCACCCTTGCTCAGACCAGGGATGTGATGAGTATAGACCTTGGTGCCCGTGTCGCTCGATGCTGTGTGACTGCCGTGGGAGTAATCACTTGGCGGCGGTCTGCTACTGCGATGTTGCTTGCGCGGTGAACCTTGACGGGAGTGGGATGGTGATTGCCGGGCTGGGCGGTTGTTGCTCATTGACTCGCGGGAGGCGCGGTGGTGGGATGAAGAGCGGTGGCCGGAATGGTGGGAGCTGACTGGTGTTGCTTGCTCCCGGACGGGTGTGAGGTTTTGTGCTGGACGGTAGGAGTCGTAGTAGCTAACGGCGCGGACGCTGGGCTGGGTGTAAGCGTCGGTGGTGGCGGTATTGGTTTGAGTGTATTCAGTGCGGGCATCGTCGCCTTGTTGGAAAGAGTATGTTGCAGATGGGTAGGTACGATGAGCACGCTCTGGACGAACGGGACTATCTTGTCCACGATTGTCGATTTTGTTTTCTTTGCGGGCTTTCTTCTCTTCCTTGGCTCGTGCAGCGGCGTCTTTGGCAGCTTTCTTCTGCTCCTCCTTCTCGATACGCTTGCGTTCCTTTTCAGCCTTTGCAGCATCCTGCTTATCCTTCTTGGAGCGAGGCTCTGTAACTTCAGATCGATTGCTATTGGTGCCATCCCAATGTGACGTGCCCGTGAGAGAAGTGTTGATTCCTCCGACTTTGGCGGCCCTTTCGTGCTTGTATGCTGCTAGTTCAGGGTCATGTCTGCTGGAGTGGCGGTTATTGTTGTTGTTGCGATGTGCTTGCCCAGCCTCCATCTGGCGCATCTCTTTTGCGTCGACATGGCTTTCAGTGCTAGCGGTGTATTCAGACTTGGCCCATTTAGGGACGATACTGCCACCACCAAGCCTGGTCGACTTTGTAGCATTACTGAGGGTTGTACCATTGGGACCTTTCCGCCGGAGAACCGTAGTCTTGTAGTCATCCCAATCTTCCTTCTTGATTCTCTGAAATCCACCGTTCTTCGCAATGAAGAAGAAGTAGATACTTGCAAGAACCATCAAAGCGCCGACAGTTGCAAAGAGACCGAGGAAAATTCCATTGTTGAGTTTTGTCGGATCCCGTACGCCTGAGCCAAGCCTAGCTTGATTACCACTATCTGCTCGACGGTGAAGTTGTTGTACACCCATTGGCGATAGTATGGAGCGTTTTGCGAGTTCCTGTGGTGATTCTGTGGAGACAAACTCGACGGTTCGACGGAAGAGGGAGATGAGAATGTCGGGTAGAGGAGCCATCGTGAGGGTAAGAAAGGACTTGAGTTTGAGTGTTCAAGAAAAAGCCCTCAGGCTTGAGCTCGAGGCTCGTGGCTCAGTTGTGGATTTTGCAAATGCTGCCGATTTCGTTATTTACTTCCGCCTCGTCGAACTTTGTATTGTGATAACAGTCCTACGTTCTGCGTTTAGAGCCGAAGAAACGATATCGATACTGTAGAATTTAATAGTATGAGTTTTCAGGTGGGAGAGGGGAAAACTCACGCGTTTTTGCAGTTGTGGTGATATGTGTAGTCCCCAGCCAACGCCAGCCTTCCTCACCAACCTCGTCTTTTTATGCGCCAAGACTGACGTATGACAACAGTCGTCTCCACACCAACCGCACGTGTCGGTCACAAGGCTGAAATCTAACTCACCACATCAGATTCCCGGACATCAGACTTCCTTTCTCAAGTTAATCGGAGTCTCCTGAGACTCCCCGGCATTCACTCCCTATAGTCTCATTCGTGCTCATTATCTTTTGAATACATAGCTTTCTTTCCATATATAAAAATTGATAAGCGCATATGTGCAGGATTGTTAACATACTATTACACCACACTTTCTCTAAACCATCACTCTCTTCAATTATCACCATTCTATACTCCTGTTGCTGATTTCTTGGCATTTTCTGAATGTAATGCTTGGAACCAAAGTCCCGGACCCATGTCCAACTCAATTTACACCTAGATTAATCTTTAGGCACGTCGACACGACTTGGGAAACGAAAAGTGCAACTTCAGCACAACTGACGATGGAGCTATTCGCAAATCGTCCGGAGAAATTATGATGCATTTATCCCGAGAAGTTGGGGTGCTACTTCGAATTATTGTCTCATTATGCTTATTCGGCACCACTTTTGCAGCAGACCTACCAGCTCCTAATAAACTGAATGGTACTTCCTCATTAGGCCATGCATGGAATATCAAAGCCCAAAATGACACTCTGTGCGATGCCGGTGGCAAGCAATGGACAGGCACAGTAAAGGTGGCTCCGGAAAGAACACTATTTTTCTGTAAGGCCAAACGACAAGAACCTAGAATTGGATCTATCTAAGTCGTATAGGGTTCTTCGAGAGTAGGCAAGATGCAACTAAAGATCCCGTCATCTTGTGGCTCAGTGGGTACATACTTCTAAGCTTTAAAGATGCAACACTTAGAGGTTAACTCCTTTCCAGTGGTCCGGCAGCTTCATCCATGCTTGGTCTCTTCGCTGAAGTCGGACCTTGTACCACAGATGGAAAGACAACAAAACGTCTCGGTCCAAGCTGGTCTACCAATGCGAATCTCCCCTTCGTTGATCAACCAGCTGGGACAGGTTTCTCAACCGTAACTCGCAAAAGCGACTCTCCCCTCACCCTTGCTGCGGCAGGCCAGGATTTCAACATCCTCCTACACACATTTTCCACATCAATCTTCCCATCCTTATCAAAAACACCTCTCCATATAGCAGGAGAATCATTCGGAGGCCGCTACGTCCCAGCCTACAGCAAATACATGATCCAAAGACAAGAATCCAAAGCTCCTGATGCTGTTCCCGCAACACTGGAATCCATCATTCTCATCAGCGCTTCCGTTGATGCTTCATTCACATCCTTAGGTCAAATCGATCATTTCTGTTCTGACAAGAAAGGTAATGGCTTTGGATCTAGTTTCAATACCACTACTTGCGCTGCGATGAAACGAGCTGCTCCGGATTGTGAGAAGCAAGGGCAGAGTTGTCAGGACACAATGACGCAGAATGCGGGTCGAGGTGCTTTGACTAAATGCGATGGTGTTACTAGGTATTTCAGTCAGGGTGTAGGTCCTGGAGGGAGAAATCCTTATGATGGGTTGTCTAATCCTCACAAGAGAGATCATGATATTACCGCATACTAAATGGCTTCGCAGATCGAACAGCATGCACCAAACCACCCGCCTGCCGGGCAAAAAGCTTCGATCAATTAGTCCAGTACTGCAATCTTCCAAGCGTGCAAGCTCAACTCGGTTTCCAAAACCTCAAATTCGAGGGTATCAATTTCGATTTGAATAGTCGATGGACTGCAGTTGGGGATCCAATCCTACCGGCCAATCGAGACTTAATATATCTCCTTGATAAAACAAACGTGCGCTTCTTGGTCATTAATGGGAATGACGACGTCAATGTGAATACGCCGGGGCAAGTCCGTGCTCTCGATGCTTTGCCTTGGAAGGGGCAGAGTGGCTATCGAGAGCAGCAATTCAAGCCGTGGTCTTTTCGGGATGGGAGTGGAAAACTGAAGGCAGCAGGTCTGACTAAAGGCGTAGAAAGGTTGTTGTTTGTTGGTGTTGATAATGCTGGGCATGAAGTACCTGCTGGACAGCCTGAGGCGGTATTGGAAGTGCTGCAGAGATGGCTCAAGAAAGAAATGCTGCAGGAAGGTTAGTAAGATATTTGTATATATATGTCTAATTCTGCTTGTTCTTAATGCATTTGCCAAGCTTTTTCAAATTTATCTCTCGTTAGATCCATGCATGTATCATGTACAATCACTTTCACTTTTCTTCTCCTTCCCTTGGTCTGATCTTGCCGAAGCATCGGGCACTTCAACAGCATGATGAACCACGGACATTACCCTTCCACCTAGAGAGACATTTTAGCTACCAAGTTACCACTTCCTTTCGGATTGAACATACCTTCTGGGCCACTGAACTGTTTTCTGCCGGTTGTGATCCAAGTGACTAAGCTCAATAACATAATAATACCCACAGCCGCAGAAGTATAGTTCATATTCCCGCTCTCAACAGGGGCAATGGTAGGAAAATTAAAGGTGATGATATTATAGACCAGGAAGAGAAACCCTATAGAATTGAGCCACACGCCATAGCGGCCGAGAGTGTACGGCCCGGAAAGGACTCTGTTTTCGCTACGCATCCGAGATAGGAGGCGTGCCAGAAGTGGCATGGCGTAAGATAGATCTGGTTAGGTTAGCTCGATGTTGAATTCAAAAGGGTGAAAGGTAACTTGCAAAAGCCTTCTGTAGCCAGAGTGATCACAGTGGTGAAGCCTGTCAGGGTGCCGAAGTATATGCTGTTGAAAGCGATCTGAACCAGAGCAGTCAATAAGATCGCATTGACGGGAACCTGTTTCTTCGACTCGACTTTGCTGAGGATACCGGAGAAAGGAAGACCTCTGTCACGAGCAAAAGCGAAGACACTCCGAGACCCTTCCGCCATCAGGCTGTTGGAGCAAACAAGGACGATGACCGTGATGAGGGTCGTCAGTGCGCAGGTACCGCCTACGGAGCCGGTGGAATCGTAGAATATCTGCATGAGTGGAACTCCAGTTGGTGAGAGCGCCGTGGTCTCGATGTCGCCAATGCAGAAGCAGATAGCAACGAGGAAGATGAAGCCTGTGACCGCGCCCATGTAAACGGCCAAGACCATTGCTCGAGGCGCTTCACGTCTGGCATCTTTCATTTCCTCGGTCATGTGAGACGGCGCATCGTAACAGCACATGCCGAAAGCGGATTGGACGATACCTATAACGGCAGTGTAGGATGCGCTAAAGCCTGTGAAGTTCTGGAAGTCGGAGAATACGAATGAGGCGGATCTGATAGAGACATTAGCACCAGCCACTCGGGATGATATGCCGCACTTACTGCTTGTGCTTGTTGGTTGCGAGTATGGTGATGATAACAATGGAGAAGCTTGCGATGTTCCAGATGAGGATGGACTTGGACAGTTTGTCTAGGATACGGACGAGGTAAATGTTTGACAGTGTTGTGATTCCACAAATGAGGAATGCAACTAGGCACGTATGCCAACGTTCGATCACGTACTCAGGATGGGTGATTTGAGCCATTCCCAAAACGAAATTAGCGGCTATGAAGTTATTCGTAGCCCCCATGGCGAGTATACCTGCGAAGGATCAGCTCAAATATTCGTTGACACACAATCCTACATACCAATCAGCATGAACCATCCGCAAACATAGCTCATTCCCCTAGCCCATTTCTGCGGTGCTAGAATTGCTACCCAGGAGTACTGCCCTCCTGCTACTGGATAAGCGGAACACATTTCTGCCATTGAGTAGGCCACAGCTAAAGTGACAACACAAATGCCCAGCCAACTCCATATCATAACGGGTGGGCCTCCGGATGATACACCGATGATGAGTACGCCACCGAGAGCTGTCCAAGATGTGACGATACTGAAAGAGAAGCCGATCATACCGATGAGACCGAAAGTTCGGTGGAACTCTGTTCTTTGTTGTTAGCATGCTCTGATCAATGTTGAACCAGAATAACAACAATTTTGAACGCCAAAAGGTAAAGACTGTAATCATTTTGCAAATAGATATGAGTTGCTCACCTTGCTGATAGCCCAGCTGCTCAAGCAGCGCATCGTCGCTAACATTTTCAGCAAACACTTTCTTCCCATCATGCGTTGACGGGAACTCATGCGAATCGATGGCCATATTCGGCTATATCACGAACGCTTATGACAAGATACCAATTGAGGAGAAACGGAAGTGAAGGCGAGAGAGAGAGACACACAGAAGAAATTATCCATTGAGATAACAACATCCCCCGTAGGCTCAAGATTAGTTACAACAAGCTGCACTACGTCAAGTCCAAAAGAAAAGTATGGAGTGGTCAGAAAAGAAGATTAAGCATCTTTGCCGTTCAAGCTTTTGATTGGCAGAGCGATACATGACTGCCTATTTCCTATCAGTGGAACATGGTGTTCTGAAGCTATGCGGGTGTGTTTCCCGACGGCTTTCACAACCTACTGGATAAGGAATGGTTGAAGGCGGGCAATTTTTGTGAAGGACGAATTATCTTTGCGAAAAAAAGCCATCTTTTGTGAAGGACGAACCAGAGACTCCATAATTTGGCTGGATGTGCTAAGCTTTTTCGAGTCCCACTTACGGGGAGAAGTGCGATGTGTTGTGCTACATCCGTATAGCGTTTTTGATATCTTTTCCTCTCTTCGAAAGATCAATGTTGATGCTGCTCATGGGGCCCAACAGAAAGCGCGATCTTCTAAAAATAGATGTTAGGTCTCATGGTCACGTGTGGTAGCTGGAATACCTAGTCCCATATCTGCGCGTACCAACGTACCACAGTCCTGTATAAAGAAGCTTGTAAGTACATCCTCTTACGACGCCATTACGTGAATCAGGCTTTTTGTACAATGAGATCACAAAGTTTAATGCGGAGGCTCCTTACATCATATGCCCATGAGGTTCAGCTGTGGTTTAGTTTTTCAGCCTTGCATTCAAGACTTGCAACATTCAATACTCTGATTGCAACTCATAAAATACCTTCCTTTTGAAAAAGAAGCTAGCATGGAGCCGCTCGAGCTAAATGGAGTAATGTCAGAAGCCTGGATTCAGTGGTGGAGATATTCCTTGGAATAGTATTGGCCAAAGGTGGAAAAGGAGAGCGTTTTGGGAAGGAATAGAGAGTAGAGGTAATTATGAGCATCCAGAACATGCTATGCGTCCAAAAATCGACTACTCTATGGGTATCATGCGGCTAGCTCTTCCTTGACTATTCTCACAACTTCAGCCTTGTCGGCCTGCTTCCCTTCCAAGGCACCACCAGGCCCTATCGTCTTCTTCAGCACCTCTCCCATGGGCAGCTTCTGACCCTGAGCCTTTAGTCCCACTACAACACCCTTTACGGCACTCCTGATCTCGTCCACGTCTAAAGTCTTTACCCCAGCGGCGTACTCCTCTAGGATATTTACTTGCTCCTGCTCTTTCTCCACTAAATCTTTCCGATCATTTTTGTTGAACTCCTCCACCGCAGTTTTGGAAGCCCCAATCCGCTTCCTCAGCAGCGACAGTAAAGCCATGTCATCTTTAATGGGTGATGATGTCTTACTGCTGTTTGTGATTTCTGCTAGTAAAGCACGGAGAACGTTTAGACGTTGTGTATCACGTGCTTTCATTGCGGTCTTCAGGTCCGTACGCAATTTTGATAGGACTTGAGGTGGCGGCGCATCGGTTGATGTAGAATACAAGCAGCGAAAGCATGGTAATGAGGTCAACGGTCGTGAGGTAGGGGTACGCGTTGAAAGCCAGAGGCGTGTTGGAGCTATGCGCACTGCCATTGAGTGTCGAGATGGATCGAATATCGTCTGGAACTGTTCTGGCCGATAGAGGACCTGAAGTGATAAGCGATTGAAGTGAAGTTTGAATGGTATTGTTGAGGTGAAGAAGAAAAAGGATAGAAAGATTTACGGTTGTCGGTGATTCGGAGTTTGTGCCTGAGGGAAAACGCGACCAAGCTTCATTTCACTGCAACTCTACTCAGTCCATCAACACCACCACCTTTTTCGCGCCCATCCTCTCGCTACGTACATTTATCATCTTCCAGAGTGCCTGCGACAGTTAGACATCTTATTCCACAGCTTTGGTAGCTTCGAAGAAAAATTCCTTTTGTTTTCCCATGCATCGTCAAAAGCCTTTGTGCTAAAACGTTTTGGAGGCTGGCAAAGAAAATCGAGAGCCACTACGTTGGCAAAGCTTGCTATCAAGGTACAAGGCGGTTCACCGAGGCGAATTAAGTGAGGCACTTCGACGTAAAGAGCGTCTGGGACAGCCTTCTGTTTACAATTATTACGACAAACAGCTTCATCGAGCTACCGCAAAGCCTGGCGCAAGCAGTACTACTACTTTAATACGTTCAACCACCCATCGCGCACAGCAAGATGGCTTTCAATAGCTTGCAAACGCCACAGCGGCCAATCCCCGGGGGATTCGTCAATACTCCTGCGCCGAGACCACCAAACTTTCGGATGGCATCTGGAGGCTTGGTTGGAGGAGGAGGGCAACAGGGAGGAGCAGTGCAGCAGCCAACACAAAATGGAGTCGCAGCTACTTCTGGCTTGACGGCTGTGGAGAGAGCGGCCAGGGCTATCAACCACAGGTTGAATTTGGAGACGAGATATCCTCCGTTGGAAGAATATGTCACACGTATGTACTTGATTTTATCATTATTGGAGAACTATACTAATACTTCAATGAAGAGGGCATTTCTGCAGACTACGATATTCCAGCACCGCCTACAGCGCAATCGCAGATACCTTCAGCATGGGCACCCTTTCAGAAAATTAAGACGAATGAGATACCTGAGCGCGTATTTGAGCAGTACAATACCGCTGAAGTGAACACAAGCATGGGCTTATTTGCAGAACTTCATCACGCTTGGATCGCCATTGACAGTGCCCTATACCTCTGGGACTATACCCATCCAAATCCCGACCAAACCGAGTTGGTAGGCTATGAGGAGCTCACTGAATGCATAACTGCCGTCAAACTCGTCAAGCCCCGCCCTGGTGTGTTCGTTAAAGATGTCACCCACCTACTGGTCGTCACTACCTCAGACCATCTCCATCTCATTGGATTGGCTAGTACAAAGAGTGAAGCCGGCGTAATATCGGTAACATTGTACCAGACAGGCATGAATGTGTCCATGAAGGCCATAAATAGCAATTGCGTTGCAGGCTCGGAGAAGACGGGAAGGGTGTTTGTTGGCTCAGGTACAACCAATGATGTCTACGAAATTACATACCAGCAAGAGGAGAAATGGTTTTCGAGCAAGTGCGGCAAGATATGTCACACAGATACAAGCTTGACCTCATCATTCTCAAAATCATTCTCATCACAGCTTCAATTACCCGCTGTCTTCGGAAGTACCTCACCTCGGAGTGAGTATGTCAAACAGATTGTCATTGACGACTCGCGAGATCTGCTCTACACTCTTTCATCCAGATCCACAATTCGAATCTTTCACCTCAAGCCTGGCCAGAGTCTTCCGCTTCTGATCACCAGGACTGCACGAGAGATTTTGACCGGAATCGGTCACATGATGACTCGGCCCCAGACACCACTGCTGGACCCGGCCCAAGGCATGAGATTCGTCTCAATTGCCCCAATCACTTCCGCAGAATCTTCCCGGTTGAATCTCGTCACCACGACTTCAACTGGAGTTCGAATATTCTTAAGCACAACCTCGAATGCCTACTATGGAAGCGATTCATCTTCTACGCCTACAAGCATGCAGCCGTACCATGTCAAATTCCCACCCCCAACTTCGGATGCAGAGCAAACCACCAAGCCTGCTCCTTCGTCAAATCAATTAACCTCGTACCCAGCACCTCAACCAATCGATACGTCATCAACATCTCTTCAGACCACTCGAATCAGCAGGCGGTATGCACCAGGCTACTTTTTTTGCTTCGTTCACACGCAAGACAAAGATGGGAGAATCCTCGGACCGGACACTCTCTTTCTTTCCGCACCAGATACAGGAAGAATCGTACAGCCCCCAGAACCAGGGCAGGTTCGCGTGTATCACGAATCTGGTCAATGGATGGCACTCACCGGCCGCACGGAAGATATCGGGCTGGTCAGTGCTCCATTCTCAGCTGCGAAGACCCCAGCCGGGTTCGGTAACGAGCTTGCTGTACAATTCGATCAAACGGCATCGGAGGTTGCGATTCTCACCAATACTGGAATTCACACAATACGACGACGGAGACTGGTAGACATATTTGCTGCCGCTATTCGAGGGAGTTCTAATGACAGTTTTGAGGAGACTGTCAAGAAATTTATCCGACTCTATGGCCGTAGTGAGATGTGTGCAGCAGCGATTGCGGTTGTGTGTAATCAAGCAACAGACGTGACTGCAGATGCTCGGTTGGCCAATATTACCGACCGCGATGTTATTGAGCTTGCGCGTCGGGCGTTCATTGAGCAAGGTGGAAAGGCTACTCTGAACGAATACAATGATCCAGGCCCCGGGGGGTCTATGGTAGACAATGTACAACCGTCTCCTCGTTATCATGGCCTTATGCTCTACGTATCGCGGCTGGTGCGATCACTCTGGAAAGAACCACTTATGAAGGAGGAAAGCACACCAACTGGTGGGCTCAAAATTACGCCAACTATCACGATGGAGAAGCTACGAGCTGTGCAGGGAAATTTGGGCGACTTGCAAAAATTTCTCAATGAGAAAAGCAAATATATTGAGGGTCTCACAGGCGCAACAGCTCTTACTGGTGCCTCGTCTCGACAGGAAGAGGTGACCCTCCAGGGTGAACATCGTGCCATGACCTCGTTGGTCAAAGCTGTGGCTAGCTTCATTGAAGGAATTGCATTCGTACTTGTTCTCTTTGACGACCCCGTGGATGAAGTCGTTCTCACACTCTCCGATGAGTCACGCCAGCGAATTCGCCAGCTCACCTACGAAGGCCTCTTCTGCACAACTGGAGGCAGAGATCTCGCTAAAGAGTTAGTAAAGGCGATGGTCAATCGTAGTATTGCTAGGGGAGCCAATGTTGACACCGTCGCTGAGGCTCTAAGGAGAAAATGCGGGTCCTTTTGCAGTGCGGAAGACGTTGTTGTTTTCAAAGCTCAAGAACATCTGCGGAGAGCATCTGAGGCCGGTGCTGATAGCGCCGCTGGCCGCGGACTACTCAATGAGAGTTTAAAGTTGTTTCAAAAAGTGGCAGGGACATTATCTGCAGAGCATCTCTCAAGAGCTGTTGACCAGTATATTGAAACGTCTTTCTATGCTGGTACGTTATGTCAACTCATCTATGCATACCAAGACTGGACTAACTCCAACTAGGTGCAATTCGATTGGCTCTATCCGTTGCTGCGGAGCGTGATCGCGTCAACAAAGCCTTAGCATGGATTCGAGATGGTCGCCCCGATCAGGTATATTTATTTTATAAGCCAAATTAAGAGAATATCTTCTAACATTCGGCAGGATTCAAGAAAAGAGGCATATGAGAAGCGTACTAGCTGCTATGCACTAATCACCAAGGTAATCGCGGCAGTGGACCAAATTTCTGAAAATTCTCCGTCCTCCGATGATGTCAAGACCTCCAACATTGCTCGAAGGAAGGTGGAAGCCTACTACGAGATCAACCAATCAGATGATGAAGTCTTCCAAACCTACCTCTTCGACTGGTACTTGAACAAGGGATGGAGCGATCGACTACTTGAAATCGAGTCACCTTATGTGATCACCTACCTTCAACGGAAATCAAACGACGACACCGCGCACGCCAACCTTCTCTGGCGCTACTATGCTCGCTACAACAACTTTTTTGAAGCTGCCAAGGTTCAACTCCAGCTTGCGAAGAGTGGCTTCGACATTGACTTGTCCACACGAATAGAACACCTCAGTCGAGCAAAGGCTAATGCTTCTACCCGAACGAATGGCATCCACAATTTCAGCAAGTCACAGCAAACCAAACAAGAGGTTGTTCGTGAGATCAACGATCTTTTAGACCTTGCGAATATCCAAGAAGATCTACTCCGACGCTTGATGACCAGCGATCCCAGAGTCACAGAAGACCGCAGACCTTTGATAGAATCTGAACTCAATGGGCGCATCCTCCCACTTGACACTGTAAGTTGCTGCAATTTGAATATCTCAGTCTACACTGCTAACCAACGCTAGCTCTACAACGATTACGCAGATCAAGCCGGCTATTGGGACATATGTCTCATCATTTACGAGTTGGCCGATTACCGCAGCAGCACCAATATTGCCACGGCATGGCACAATTTTATCGACTCAGCAAACGATGACGCCATGGTATCCGGTCAAGCTGCAGCTTTCGAGGTTGTGGCTGAAAAGGTTCAAACGCTAGGCAAGCGCTTAAATTGTTCCGATTCTACATTCCCGATTCGTAAGTCTCTCAGGCTCTCTCTCTCCTCAAAAGGAGCCGAGTACTAATTACAGTCCTAGCCGTTATCCTCCCAAAGCTGGTCAACTATGCCATACAAGACAACATCAGCAACAAGCGCTCCACCCTCGAAACATGGCCTATAGAGCTATTCCTTGATCTGGGAATCCCACACGAAGTCCTAGTAACTGGTATTGAAGATCTCTTCTACAACCCCGAGAGACCATGGACGACGGATAGATATCGCATCAAGACAGCACAATTACTGACTTACACCGTCGATGCTTGGTACATGGCCACATCCAGAGGCGGCGGTGTCGCGTTTGGTAGCGAGGAAAATGCGGCGGCTATGTTGGAGCTGATGCGAGTTATTACTGGGTGGGGACAGTTACCTCGAGAGGCTCAGGACGAAGCCGTCAGGGTTCGGGAAGCTGTGGATAGGATAATGTGGTAATCGGACTTGGCCGTCAAGTCCGTTTCGGCCTTGGTTGAAGTTTGGTTACTGTAGGATCGTTAGAGTTGTTTCTTCTTCATATCGAAGCGTAATTCATAGCGCGGAGTTTGTCACATTAGGCTGGGATGGATATGCAAAAAGTCTTCGAGCGCTTTGGTATGCTGGGTTGTATGATTGGCTGATAGAACGAGCCCTACTATTAATTCAACTCAAGTTGATTGTGATGATGGCTGGGCGTGTGGGTAGAAAGGAAGTTACATGATGATTGGGTGCATTTGACGCAATACCCAACCATTTCTACTGTGCATCTTTGTTCCACAGGTGTTTGCAGGTTGCGGTTTGATCACAAGCTATTCAGCTTAGTATGGTGGTACAGTACGAACGACACCTTATGGACAAGGTGGGTTTGGAATACTGGAAAAAGCAATACAACCACGTGACCTTTTTCATTACATCTCGATTTCTGGTTCCGACCTCAGACCATCAAATCGTTGGCGCGTTTGCCTTATCCTAACTTTCCCCTAGCCTGACGAGAACTTACTCAATCGTCATGGCCCCATCAATATTCTCCCGAAAACGCGACCTCCTCTACCTCATTTTCTTCACAATCCATCTCCCCATAATATTCGGTAAACCCCCCCTCCCCCTAAACCTCACCCCGTCCCCATCGATAAAAAAACTGAAAAATATTCTAATGAAAAACAAATTCCAGCCGTGGACATCTACCCCCTCTACCCGTCCTCCCTCCAAGCAAATTGGATGGGCCAATTGAGACTATGGTACATATCCACCTACCGCGATCAATTCTTCACTGAACCACCTGCTTGGTTTACCATGTACATGTGGATGGAGCTGTTGTATCACGTCCCGCTTTGTGTGTGGGCTATCCTTGCGCTTGTGAGGGGTGACGATGAGATGGTTCCTGTGCATTTACTTGTTTATGCGGTGCAGACTGCGCTTACGACGGCGACTTGTGTTGCCGATTATCTGGCTTGGGAGGGGGTTAGTGCGGAGGTGAAGATGGGGTTGGGGGGGTTGTATGTTCCTTATTTGGCTGTTTGTGAGTAGTAGTCCCTCACTGCTTTTTGTTCTTGATCTCGTAGGAGCTGATTTTTGAATGTAGCTGTATTTATGGGGGTTGATATGTTTGGGCGGTTGAGTAACAGGCTGAGAGGACAAGCTGGAGCTGATTTGGCAAAGAAGAGGCTGTAATCGGAGAAGAGATGTGTACCATGAATTAGGAGCATACAAATGTCTTTGGGCTGCAACTGATCATCAGGAAAATATCAAATAAATTCAAATCTGAAGTATCTCAGATTGAATGGGTTACGTTCTTAACGGTCCTTGAATTCTGATATTCTAGCAAGGCTAGTTGAAGTATGCGAGGGAGTAGTGCTCACCGAAGGAAAAGCTCTCCATCGGCCAAGGATAATGATAGTTACGATTCAACTGAGTCTGGAAGAGCGGAAAAATGTGCAAAGATTAGGTATATATATAAATAAGCAGAAGGGACGAATGGACCCATGCTCCCTAAACGCAAGAAAAACGCTAACCGCAGCAACATTTTCACCCATATAACACACCGCACCACTCCCACAAAGCCTTCGTAAACTACCCGGCCGCCGATAGAGAGGCAAAAGATGAGGCGCTCACACCGGGCTATACTCTCTGGTATTCGCCCGTTCCCATCGAGCTCGCAGAAATTTCCTGAAAGCATACAGCATACTGATCAAAATTATAACAAATGCAATGCTGCCACATACCGTCCAAAACCAATGCTCATCACGATCTGTGCTCTGTATCCCTTTCAAGTTCATGCCGAAATAGCTTGTGAAGAACGACAAGGGTAAGAAAACGATGGTAACTCCGGTGAACACCAGAATGGCTTTGTTTTGGCTGTCGGCGACGATGGCAAGTTCATTTTGCTCGATTGAACGCAGTTGGAAGAGCTATAGCTTTACGGTCAGTGAGATAACTCCCACCAATTGCGGGCTTACTTACTGCTTCTGTCGCGAGTCGCAGATCTTCTTTGAGAGACTGAAAAGTCTTGTTTTGATCCTCCACCAGCCCCAGAGCCCACACGATTCTGTCTTTCATCGTCTCGCACGAGCCAGGCGGGACAACCACGGGTGTGCTTCCTCGTCCGCTTGTTTGTCTCGACATTCTCCTCGCTCCTGCTCGTGTTGAAAAGTCTTCGTCGTCTTTTTGAACATTCTCCAATAGTTGCTTCAAATTCACGGCTTTGCCATGCAAGAGCATGCAAATAGATGTCAGTTCATCCGTACACGTCAAGTATTCTTTCACAAGTTTGACCGATTCATTACGTCTAAACTCTTCATACCTACGCATCTTGAGCCGTTCAACCACAGCCTGATAAGCGGAGGTGATTGTGACGGCGTTACGTCCTTGTCGTATGGTGTGAGGAGCAGCCGCAGCTTCCGTCAGAATATATGTAAGGAGCCACTCGACCGTCTTTTCTGGCCAGTCTTTAGTCCCTGTTTGGGCAAAGCGCTCGAAAAGAAAGCCGAGGACAGACGCGTCCTCGCTATCCTCCCGCTTTTGCTTTGAATAGTTAAGATAGGTGTTCAGATCCTTGTCGAGATAGTCAATACCAGATACAGGAGCCATCGTTAGTAGAACACCTGTAGAGTCAGTAAGGAGCTCAACCATTTGCCGTTCCGGGTTGAAAACTTACCATCGTGGCGATGAAAGCAGCGAAGCTTGTTACGGACTAGCTGGGCATTCTCATAGAATTTATGGTTCCAGAGCGTTTGTTGAACATGTTGTGCGTTCAGTGCTTTCGGTCCATCCTTTGGGCCGTGTGCAGTTTCCATGGCTGGAACCTGTGTAAGATGATACGGTATGTCCGAGCAGACCAGGTCCCAATAGCCAAACTTCTCATCAAGATGTTTCGCTCGCCAGATCAGATCCTGAACGAGACTGTCGCTCATGCTGCTCTCAGACGCCTTATCCAGCCGAGCTTGAAAACGCAGATTGGCCGCATTGTTATCCTTTTTGGACAGCATAGCGAACACATCCCTCATGGCCTTATATTCATCTCTATGCCGAAGGTTGAGAACTTCGACCTCTTGGTAAGGCCAAGAATGAGAAGCACCAACTATAGAGGCATTTCTGCGCTCCACACCTCCTTCATTCAGAAATAGGTCTTCAACAGACTGCGATGGATTAGTGTGTAGTCATAAAAGTCCTCGGAGCATACGTACCGAAAGTGCAATTCCTGGTCCAAGCGGAACATGACTGAGGGCCAAGTTAACACACGGAATTGAAAGACACCAAATGAATCATATACTAACATCCATCTCACATCAATATCATTAGGTTTGTTCTTGATGACTGTACGGCATGTTAATTAGATATTTGGGATTACAGGAGTAATTAGGAAGGCGAACATTGTTCCAGCTGTCCAAGAGTGGTCGCCTCATGTGTCCGCGCAAACCCATTTCCATAATCGACGATCCTAACTCTCAAATCACCACGTGCGGGAAAGTAATGCAATGCCAGTCTTTCCAGTTCTGCGTCGGAAGGCTTTTTATGTCGTTGGCCACTTGTGAGTCGGCTAAACAGTCCAGCTTGACAAGCGACTTCCCATTTTCGGAGCCTTTCGAGGATAGAGTTGATACCGTCTTCTTCCCCGGTGTAGGGATCTCTATCTTTGTATGGTTCTCGTCGCTTGTTTCGCTCTCTCATCAGATTAAATTGCTGCAGAACCGCTGTCGTATCCAGAGGCTCTTCCAGGTCTACACACGAAGAACCACTGGCGGATTTAACCTCCACGCTGACTTCATTTGGATCCTTCATTCTGTCTGTTGGCACATTCGAAGGGGTTGCCAAATTATGACTAGTATCAGGACTCAAGGAATTAGATGAGTAGTCGACAAGTTGATTTGTTCTGGGGGATTGACGCGGTGTGAGGGGAATATCGCCTGCTTGAGGGGTCGCCATTGTGTCCAAAAATAAAGCCTGTACAACAGAGAACCTGGGCGAAGATCTAGCCTTGAAGACTTGATGTGTTATATAGCCGTAGATGCGACAGACGCTCGCACAAGGGTCGGAAGAACACAGAGCAGCCTTTGAAAGACTCAAATGGAAAAAACGACGATTAAGGGTATGTAGAGGCTATTTCAAGCAGAGTGCACTCAAAAGCGACGTGCAATTCGAAAAAGTAGTGAAGCGACAGAAGCCAAGCAAGGATGGGATAACCTGTCTCTTAACCGGTGAGAGATGTGAAAATTGCCCAAGGCTGAGTCTCATGGTGACCTTCGCCGAAGCTCGAGGTCAAGCACTTCTCGAGGCTCTACCCTCCACAAGCGTCGCTCTTACAAGACGCGAAGAAGCCGCTGTCATTACAAGCTAAAATTCGTGGCGCCGAAGATCACAGTCCAGAATAGGACTCGCTTGCAGGAAGAAGCAAAACTGCTGCTCACAGTTCTGCAGGATGGGCGGGATGAGAGCCAATCATAAGCCGCCATAATGCCCAGAACGAGGCTGGGGATTTCAGCTCAATTGAAAGTGAAGCATCATCACCGGAAAGCCAAGTTGCTGTGACCCTGTCACATTGAACTCTATACAATTACCTTTCCATTACTTGTTTCAAAGGCGATCAAGAGTCACCAAGCCAGGTGTGAGCAGGTGAAGGCTCTTAATTCTGAGACCCTTGATGGAAAGATCCGGTCAAACCTTGTCTGCGTGTGATGCTGATCTTGAGGCCGCCCTGGTGTTTCTTTGTAGGTGACTGTAAGCAGAGAGTTGCCACGTCCATCAGCATTGCAAAAACCTCTAGCTATGACTTTGGGCGGCAAGCATATCTACACACCAAGACTGACCATAAGTATTGAGCAATGCCAGCATATACCATTGCTTTTTTCCAAGTTTTCTTTAGGCTGGATAGATTTTGCCGTTTCCTGTGTTTGAATTCCTGTAACCATCTGGAAAGTTAGCTGGTACACCCTCCCACCCTTATAATAAATGAAGTAGTCATAACCAGCAAATAATAAGTATGTCTAGAGAAGGCTTCCACATAGCTAGTAAAGATAGGCATGCCAGGATACGGCGGTAATCTCCAGCTTTCAGAGAAGCTGAGCGAGTTGATGGACCTGTGGATGTTTGGCACAAGAAGAAGTTTGAACACCGCGGCGAGTTCAACCTTTTAGCAAGTCTGCTCCTCGCAATAACACCACTATATGCTAAATGATTAGCAGAAATGGGAAGCAGAACTGAAGCCAAAAATGAGCAGGGCAGTGTTGCTGGTAGCAAGTTCTCATAAGAAATTTAGGAACAAGGGAAACATGACGCGCCTCAACCATGCGCCGATATTTTCTTCAACCTCATTCTACTTCACCCCCAACAATCCATCCTTCCGTTTCTCTGTACGCAAGCTCGCATCATTTGCATTGTTCATTTCACAGCGCAGTACAGTAACTGGAAGCTCCGCCACAGCACTACTGCAACCCCGCCGAAGATCGGGACCATGTGTTTTACGCTCCGCCCCTCATGCAGGCGCCTGGCTAGCATCTTGTTAAGTGCTTCAAGTGGTCAAACCAGCCATTCCTGTAGGTGCGAGGGGTACACTGTAGCACGGGGCTCCTGTGTCGGCTTTGTTGGCTCTATCAATATCGATTCAATTTCATTTTACTATGAAGATGTCCGATCTTTCGCTCAAAGATCAGTCGATCGTAACCGACATTCACTAGCTAGACCTAAGCTACGTGGCCATCGGCTGCCAACACAGGTAAACTGCGCTGTGCGGTCACAGGAAATGCGATTATGCTGCTTGGACCTCAAGGATTGAAACCAAGGAGCAATCTAACGATAGCTAAGCCCCCTTCTAATGGCGAACTAAACTTCTGATAATCTGCACAAGAAGTACCGGTGTGAATATCTAAGGACTCCTATTTTATCTTTCGGCAATTGAAAAGTTAACGGTAATCTGTTTTTCACTCCTATCAAACAACAAGAAGTCCCCAGCCACGTCGATTATTCTGTTTTCTTTTGGACCGATTCTGAATAGTGATTTTGTCAGAAATGGTAACCGATCCTCAAACTCACTTGGATAGCTCAAGTAGCTCTTCCGCTGCTGCCAGAGGCAGAACAAGTCGGCAGACCACAATTTCATTTGATCGTCCAGGTCTTACGCTGCAGAGATCTACTTCAATTGTAAGTCTTGAGCATTGCCAGATTGTTTTCTTCTATATTTCATGAATGGAATAAAATTCCTTTCGAGCGGTCGTCATATCTTGCTGATGCATCGTAAATTGAAATACTGGTCGAGGGGAGGTCTGGCGCTTTACAAGAAGTCAATCATCCGAGAAACCTCCTTCTCTGTATTCGATCTAAAGGATCTAATCATTCTTATTAGTTGGACCACCTTCGTCCAACGGCCGTGGATACTTGCCAACACAACCTGAAACGGCGACGAAGTCAAGGTATGGCTTCTCCTTATGATATTTCACTAAAGGTCATCTATAACCATAACAATCTAGATGCGCTTCCTGCCAAGACCGAGAACTACCTAGTGGAGGTGAACTCTTCCTTGAAGGCTCTCCTCCTTCGTGAAGACACCGACGAGAATCATCAGATAACCATCGACGACACGGGTCCTAAGGTGCGGAAAAGAAAATAGAATATCTGGGAAGGCGCTCACAAACTTTAGTCACTAACGCTACGGACTGCATCGTCTGGGGGATTTCACTCCACAGTAATACGTGGTACTTATGCAATCTCGAACATCCTTGGAGTGCTCACTTTTGCAAATGATGACGAAGAAAGATATACAATTATAGATGGATCAAGTTTAGTAGAAGATCCAGTCACTCGACTGTCAAGTCTCATTAAGCAAGTGTTTTGGCACACATTGACAAGGCGATTGGACGCATCGGTCATTGCTATCGCCGCCCCAGATTCGAAAGACTGGACGGAAAATCCACGCCCAAGGATATACGTCCCACCCAGCTGTACGGATCAAATTGACTACTACCAAAAGGCTGCGACTAGTATGCCTGAGCTGAATCTAGACGTACAAGTCCTCCCAGAATTGATCACCGAAGATGTTTACAAGCAGATGCTTTCGCGCCCTGGACTAATGGCGCTCGACATGGAGTCTGGTGTTAATGCCGTCACAGGCGACAAGGAATTGCATGGTCGCCCATTCGTCGTTCCCGGAGGCAGGTTTAACGAGCTTTATAACTGGGACACCTATTTCATCTCGATCGGTCTTCTTGCAAGTGGCTACACCAGCCTTGTCAAAAACATTGTCCTCAATTTTGTTTTTGAAATCCAACACTACGGCCTTATCCCCAATGCGAACCGCTCATACTACCTCGTCCGCTCTCAACCACCATTTCTCACAAGCCTCGCAAGGCAAACATATGAGGTCATTCGTGATGATGTGGATGCCAAAGACTTCTTGAAACGTGCCGTTCTCGCCGCTATCAAAGAGTACAATCAAGTCTGGATGGCAGAACCCCGATACGATCCAGTCAGTGGTCTCTCGCGCTACAGGCCACGTGGTTTCGGTGTGCCGAAAGAATGCGAAGCGGGAGCTTTTGATGCAGTGCTACATCCCTACATGAAAAAATATAACATGTCATCCGAGCAATTCGTTCAAGCCTACGAATCTGGAAAGGTGCAAGAACCGGATCTTGATGAATATTTCTTGCACGATCGTGCTGTACGAGAGTCTGGGCATGATATTTCCCTTCGCATGGAAGGCGTCTGCGCAGATCTTGGAACAGTCGACCTCAATTCTCTACTTTACAAATATGAGACAGACATCATGGAAGTGATCCGGGATGAATTTGATGGTGAACTTGAAATCCCCCAAGAATTCTGCGCGCCCGGACAAGTTCTCAGCCACATTGAAACCGCTGCGGAGTGGCAGCAGAAGGCCGACTCGCGAAAACAGGTTCTCGATACCTATTTGTGGAACGAAGAGAGAGGGATGTACTTGGACTACAACACAAAGACCGGAAAACAACACACCATCGAGTCTGTGACATGCTTTTGGCCGCTTTGGTCCGGTGCAGCCTCAGAACATCAGGCTAAGATGCTGATTGAAAAGGCGTTGCCTAAATTTGAAATGGTGGGCGGCCTCGTATCAACTGCTAAGGAGTCACTACCCAATGGTGGTGTCGGACTACATTGCCATGAGCAGCATCAGTGGGATTTTCCCTATGCCTGGGCGCCACACCAAGTCATGGCGTGGGATGGGTTCAAGAGATATGGTTATCACAAAGTCGCCGAAAGGGTCTGCTATCGTTGGCTCAGGACCGTTCTCAAGGTCTTCGTGGACTTCAATGGGACTGTGGTCGAGAAATACGATGTCACAAACGAGAGAGATCCTCACAAGGTCTTTGCTGAATATGGTAATCAAGGCTTGGACTTCAAAGGCTTTGCACGAGAAGGGTAAGTCCTAGATGTCTTGCACATTAAAATTTTTACTAACGTGGCTGTGAATAGATTCGGTTGGACCAATGCAAGCTTTCAGTATGGGCTTTCAATCATCAACCCACGCATGAGACGTCCGTTGGAAGTATGCGCCCCATTCGACTCATTTGGTAAAGGGATGTAAACCATGCCATGATAGATTCGGAACGGAGTTTGGATATGCATGAATGATTTGAATTCTGAAGGTAGGTGGGGTGATGTAAACGACTACGACCTGTTCTATATAAATGAATGCACTTGCATATGCATATGCACATTGCAACAATATATTGGAAGGATAGCACGACCTCCTAAAACCTAAATTTCTACTATTACAACATTTAGCCTCTTGTTCTTTGCTTATTCAATTTGCAACCGATAAGTCCGCCAGTTCACAGTGAGAGCCCCATCCAAATAACGGAAAACTACCGCACTGTCTTATAAATCGATCAATCAAACTCAAGCGCTAATGGCCGACACTATACCCTGTTAGGTAATTAACCACTTCGAATTAAGACCAATTCTTTCGTGCTCGACAGTTCCGTCCGACACGGAGAGCGCCCCAAGTTTCCGAAATCAGAGGGGAAAATGGCTGCAATTCGTCATAGAGACACATTATTGCACTGCTCTGCACTCAGAGTCGAGTTTTAGCTTAACCAGGTTGAGCCCGGTACAGGTAGCACACGAGAGTCGGTCCGCGAACTGCTTCAGTGATATAAAAGCAGAAGCATCGAACGGTAATTTTTGGCTAGATAATTCAGCTTGAATCTACTGTGTCACCTAAACACTCGTCGTTTTATATCACTCAGCGCTTATCGTACTTCGGCTTTCAAACATGTCCATAAAAAACGTTATTCTAATCGGTGCAGGCGGGAACTTAGGTCCCGCAGTACTGGACCAGTTCCTCATATCCTCCTTCACAGTGACAGTGTTGAGCCGAAAAGAGTCCAAATCAACTTTCCCGTCTTCTGTCAAAGTTATCAAAACAGACTACAGTCCAGAGTCTCTTGCCCAAGCTTTCAAGGGACAAGACGCTGTAGTATCCATTGTCGGTAATGAAGGATTCGGACAACAGACCACGATTATTGATGCAGCAATCAAAGCTGGTGTGAAGAGGTTCATCCCCTCCGAATATGGCAGCGACACGAACAATGATGAGGTAGTAAAGATTGTGCCGATCTTTAAAGGAAAGACGCAGATTGTGAAGTATCTGACGTCGAAAGAGAGCAAGGATTTCAGTTGGACTGCTCTTATAACGGGACCATTCTTTGATTGGGTAAGTTTTACCACCATACCGATTACACTTCATAGAAATCCTGTAATAACAACCACGACAGGGTCTCAAAATAGGTTTCCTGGGCTTCAATTTCAAAGACCACACAGCTGAAATATGGGACTCTGGCTCCGCACCATTCTCGACAACCAATCTCCCAACGATAGGTCTCTCCCTCGTTAAGATCCTCTCCACTGAGTCAAACTTGAAGGCAACAGCAAACAAATACATCTATGTAGCATCCCACACAGTATCTCAAAACGACATTCTGAAAGCTGTCGAAAAGATCACGGGTTCGAAGTGGAATGTCACTAGTTTCTCCTCTAAAGAGGTCATCCCGGCTGAGTTGGAGAAGTTGGGAAAGCATGATTATAGTGGTGTTATGAAGTTGATTCAGGCTGCTGCTTTTGGAGATGGAGGGTTGGGTGATTTTGGGAAGGTTGAAGGGGGCGTGTGGAATGAGAAGTTGGGGCTTCCGAAGGAAAACTTTGAGGAGGATTTGAAGAAGTTCTTGTGAGGTACTGCGGAATTCGCAGCGGAAGCAATTCAATGCTCGGAGAAGGAAGTTTTATCTTATGACTTTTCAACCAAATGATGTAGCAACAGAAATATATCCTTTGAATCTAAGCCGTTTCATCTAACCTTTCACCGAGCTCTGTAATTTTCCACTTGGCCAATTGATCGTCACATTAGGAGAAACTCTCTTCATGCGATGGGGCATACTTAGCTTTCCGATGCACCCCTTTGAGCGTTAGAGTTGGAGAGTTCCGATGTTTTTATTTCTTTTTCGAGAGAGCGGTGAATAATTTTCTACCCTGGAACAAAACGCCCTGCGCACCTACCCGAATAGGAACCTTTGTCTCTTTCACACTCAGGCATGAACCTAAAAAGGTATTCAGCTTACAACATCATCTTTCTCTTCACCTTCATCAGACCCCAATGGGTGAAGGGTGCAATGCTACGAATTGTGCTCTCTTCTGACAGGAGAGTTTGGGGAGAGGGGGAGAATTTTAAGGGGAGTATTAGTGCCTTTGGTTGATGCGTTTGTTTCCGCCTACACCGACTTAGGGATCTGTTTTAGGATCCGATGCCGAAAAGAATGGAGTCCCATGTGCATGGAGAATGACATGGTGATCTAAATAAGTCCCGCTCGTTTGCTGAGGAGGAAAGCAATTGCTTGGGCTGGTTAAAGAAAAATTGAAGAAGGGAGACAGGACGCCGTCCCAGCGAATTTTACTCTTTCAGCTAAGTGGGCTAATGTTGGATATTCGATTTACAGGTATAATACTAGTCATGTTAGAACTGAACATGCATGCTCACGACTTCTGCCTGCGCCCGTGGTCGGATGGGGTGAGTACCTGATATTTTTCATACAGATTTGGTGATTTGAACATTCCGAAGTCCTTGACGCGAACGTGAGGAAGTAGTAATTCCAGAAACTTTTTATGCGCACAAGCTCAATTGATATATGATGAGGTATTGGAGTTGGCGGGGATGTCATTAGTTGTGATAGTGATTTCATGCTCCACAGGGCCCTACTGGCTGCTGGTTGCAGAATATCGAGTGAGCTCATGCAAATTCCAGTCCGGTCAATGCGCACCACTCATTTATACAATAGCATACATGTGGGACCATGCCGATGTGTTCGCTTGCTAATTTCGATGACAGTACTTCTGCTACGGAAAGTACTACTCTATATCGCCGTGCCACGCTCGAAGCTTTCTCGAATATCGCCGGTGTATTTGTCGTAGAAGCGCTTGAGCTTCTCGTTGAATTGCTTGTTCTGGAAGGGAGTTAGTATACGTCTCAAAACTAAAAGAAGATGGTAGTGGTGGATAACATACCTTGATGTTGATGTATGTGACATCGCCACCATCATCATTATGCTCATTCCTCTTTCTCGACTGTGCCAGTCTCTTTTCTTCTGCCTGTTGCAGATCCTTGACCAGTCTATCCACAGCCGCCTTGTCAGGTTTGTTCTTGGCAAATTCTGTGCTATCTGCTGTAGAATAGAAACTACCATCCCTATCCACAGCGATCAACTCCCCATCTTCCGTCTCCACAATTTCTAAGCCGCCATTCGCAGCAGCCTCCTCTATAGCCTCGAGTTTCTTCTTTTGATAAGCCGCCAGATCGGGTTGAAAATTGCGCATCTGTCGCTTATACGTCTTCCGCGCCTCTTGGGTATAATCCTGGAAAGCAACATCTTGCTTGTGCTTATCCTTCTTCGCTATCCGCTTATCCCATTTTTCTGACTCGTCGACAGTCCAGTCCCACGCGCGTTTGCGCTCAAAGTCTTCTCCTGCGGCGACAGTGTCTGCCTTGAGGAGTTTATGTGATGCTATAGCGTGTTTGCGGTTTAGAGAGTTGAGCAGGTTGGGGTCTGTTGCTACCCGTTGTGCCTCCAATCGTGATGCTTTCAGATTTTGCTCCTTTGATTTATTCTGCCGTGCTTGTAGTGCTTTGAACCGGGCCATGCGATCGTTTCCTGCATCTTTCGTGGGTACTGCTGGTACTGCTTCTGAGGGAGTTCCATCTGCCACTTCAGTTTCCGCCTCTGGCTCCACTGGATGTGTCTCTGCCTCTTCAACTGGCTCCTCGGCATCCTCTTTTGCAGGTTCTGACTCTACGAACCGTCGCTTCGCAGATTCTCCTTCATTCTTGGATACCGCCGCAGCTTTTCGCTTGTTCTTAGGTGGCATTCTCTAAATCGTCTGTATTTTCCGGGAGGACCGAAGTATTTTGTTGTCAGAGTCAGAGACGGTGAATATCTCTAGGGAGAATGTATAGTATGAATTGTATTAGAAAGCAAGATGTGACGTTAAACAGCAAGGAAGTTTTGGTCGATGTCGCCGAAAGTTGCGTGACTGCCTGAAAGCCTGAGGCATCAACTTTACTCCTGCCCCACATTTCCGCTCCATACCGATAATCCATCCCACGCTTCGTACAATTACACCACCTTTCGTGGGCTGTATGGACCGCTACGCCCGGCTATTGATAACATTCTCCTATAAATACAACTACAGTGCTCGCAAACCGCAATCCTCTAGTTTGCGTACCATCGGCCGGAAGTCTATCTCGTATCGACATGTAGAGGATGCTTTGGTCGCCCACGGCCTTGATCATGAACAAGCCGTAATCACAGTTTTTCCTCTGGGACTCACAGATGGAGTCAAAGTTCCAGGTACCAAGGAGACCATCGTCAATCCTTCAGAAGCTCATTTCAGGAATGAACCCTGTCTGCCTGAACACAGCCATGATTCCGTGCCTGGGCATCGAAAAAAGAAAGTGTACCCAAGAGTCCTCCTGGTTGTGGACAAGGAGAGAGTAACTATTGAAAGGGAAGCCATTCGTCTGGCACGTCAAGAGCATGAAATCCACAAACTCTTGCGCACTCAATTCCGGAAATGCAGTACTACACAAGATATACTTCAAGTATTCGCCGTAGCTTCATTACGATTGGTTACCTTTGGTCAAATACCGCGACTCTTACAGCACGTTGAAGACGCCTTCTTCAGGGCACGCTGGTACGATACAGACCAGAGGATAACGCGTGCAATCGGGACCATAATTGCAAGACTGCAGCATGCCAACTTCCCTGTACGATCTCAATTTTGGTCTCTTGGTCTCAAATTTGCTGCAAGAAGTCGTAGTATACGGTGCATTAAACATTATATGTGGCAATTTAGGACAAACCCAGATTTGAATCTTACCTTTGGTGTCTGGCGCTCAACCATTGCAAAACTAAGCGTCGGCACAAACGGCTATGGCGAAATCCGGAACGGACGCTGGAAGAGACGGGAGCTCTTAAGAGTTCTACTTGGCTTTCCAAGCACTCCCTCAGGTTCGCCGTCCGGGACCGAACCAGATCACCACCTGCAGAGTTTCATGGACAAGGACGATTGGCGTTACTACCCTGGTTGGTTGCTGGTCCTTGGGAAGTGTAAAGCATCGAAAGAGATGTGGGAACTTTGGGTATACTGGAGGGACTACATGGCACCAAAGCATCCCAGTGATAAAATTGCCAGAGTGGCTGCCATTTTTGTAGCTCAGATGCTTGACACGCACAATGGGAAGCTAGCCTGGCAGATCCTCAAAGAGTCGGATATTGCTCTCGCCCGCTTGTCTTCGAGGTCGAAACGGCAGCTTTTGGGCTACGCACATTTTGACCTCGATCGCAGTAGAAACGCTCGCAACGCATTACTGCAGGATGTGTTTTGCTAGAGACTAGCGATGCAAGCTATTGGGGAAAATGATGGTTCAAGCAAGGGCCAGGGTGGATAGCCAACACAACGCTTCTTTAGTCTACCGCGACTTTGTGTATGCGCCAAGAAAGTACTGCTTCTCTATTTTGAAGAACGATGATGCCCACCAAATCAGGGGAACAATCCTACTACTACGTTTTGCTTCGCAATCAGGACTATGACAGGTTTGACCAGGAACATACGGCTTATGTGAGAGCTGTTCAAGCTAGTACCAGAGCACAACTTTGGCGTTTTTCTTGCAAAAGAGACGCAAGCAGCAATAGCCGTAATCTTAACTTAAGCAAACACAGGAGATATTGCGGAATGAGTTCATGGCGAAAAAAGATGAGGTATTGTGTCTAAAATCTAAGGATATGTACCGTACAAGTCTTGCGTTACATCCACTTCTCCTTCATGTCTACGCGGCCATACCTCCCATATCAGCCATACCTGCGTGTTCACTCGCTGGAGCGGCTGCTGGAGCGGCTGCTGGAGCGGCTGCTGGAGCGGCTGCTGGAGCGGCTGCTGGAGCGGCTGCTGCACCCTTAGGAGCTGGTCTTGCTGCTCCCTTTGCAGGTCTCGCTGGGGCAGCCGAGCCCCCAGCAGCTGGCGCCGCTGTTCCTCTCAGTTGAGTACCTGGCTCCACACCAACATACATGAGAGCACTATCTCCGCGTTAGTGATAATACGACAGGCCAAGGGGCGAAAACACTCACATGGCCATAATAGACTCCTGCTTCCCCTTCTCATCCTTGTTCCCCTCGAATTTATCATAATCGTAGTGCCCCTTGATCTGCCAAACCTGATCCGGGCTCAACTTCCTCACAATCTTATTCTCCTCATAATAACAAGTCGTCATACTGGAGATGTGTTTTGTAGCGACACCATGCGCAGCACCCATCTTCATGCCGCCCATACCAGTGAAGATGTATTCGGGCGTTTCACCATACTTGGTGACGGAATCGCAGTTTGACTGGCCTCCGACGAGCACTTTGAGAACCTCCCCACCATCGTGCACATGCCCTCCGACACCCAAAATCTCCCCATCAAAGTTGGGCTTCCACGTACCCCCAGAAATGACAAACTTGCCACTCTCCTGCGGCGGATGCACCTCACTTGTTCCACACTGATTGGCATCAAACCACACAACCTTGATGTCCTTCCACCCTGCCGGAAGAGGTCCCTCAACGATATCATAAGTCATGGTCAAGTACACGGTCTTATCTTCCATGTTCATGTTCATGAGGTCGACGATGAAGGCCATTTTGTCGGCGGGTTTGAGGTGGTAGCCGGCCTTTGTGCCTGCGGCTCCTAGTTTGTCGATTTGGACGTGGGTGCGCTCGTTGCCGGAGGAGAAGTAGCGTTCCGAGTTGGCTGGGGTGGCACCGACGTCGAAGTGGGGGAGGGAGGTGCGGCCGAAGCAGGTGGCGTCTTGTCGGCCTGGGCCGATGGTTAGGTGGACCATGTGGTGGAGCCTGGAGGGTTATGTTGTTAGCTTTTGCCGTGTAAGAGCTCTAAAGCTTATACTAACCACATGCCAGTGTCAATGTTGGCGTTCTTGCCATCTGGGTACTCCAAACCGGCTCGTTGAGATACGATCGTGCATTCCGTACATGGTTTTGGAATGGCAGTATCTGGGTAATTCCACAGAGAGCCCGGTTCACCACTGATACCGGTCTTGTTCATGTTCGGCACAGAGTATGGTCCATATCTCATCTTGATGCGCCTAACACCAGGTACCGCTGATGTAGATTTCTCCTCCACCCTTCTCGGTGCGGCTCCTGCTGGGTCAGCCACCTTTCCACCCTTGCCTATCAAAAAGTGTTAGTCGCTTTTCACCACAAGACCGTATTTATAAGCCGCGTCGTTTTTCACATACCAACGAGCCATGTCAGAGTCCCTAAGATCTGGCGTTTCTGCTCATACTTCCAGTCGATCCTTTCATTTGAAGTGGGTGGTATGAGACCAGCTTGGGCAGTCGCTGCCACCAGCAGTGAATAGAGAGCGAAAGACTTCATGTTAGTACCAAACCAGCACGCTCAAAGAGGTATGTAAAGAGGGAATGACAAAAAAAGAAAGGAACGTGATGAGGTTAAATGTATGCACGCAAGATTCGAACAACTGAACGCGGACTTGACGAGTAATCATGTCAATCAATAAACAAATTTACGGCCGAGGAAGTAACTCCCGATGTATACTCCAGCAGATGGGGATCTATGGACCCATAAACATGAAATGGGGCAAATAGAGATGGTCCTTCCCTTTGAACAGCGTGCCTTCCACGACGTGAAGAAGCTCCTTTTCCTCGGTTAGGCATGTATTGCCGCATGATTGTGAAGTACAGTTCGATTAAATTAAATATTTGATGTACCCGGATAGAGATGTAGTCAAGGCTCCGTGATTGCCATAGATAAATTGATACATCGGGCCCGAGCTGGGGTGGAATGTTCTTTTCGAAAACCCTAATTGCATGTGAATATGAAGGAAGGTATTCCGTCTGATCCTCTAGCGATAGATAGCCAAGGTGGATGTTTAAAATGTGTCGTCCGTAAAAGTGTTCCACTATAATCCACAAGAGTCAACTGCCGGGCAAGTATGGAACGACGTCTTTGTGAAGAAAGTTGGCCTTTAAAAATAAACGACATCAAATGTGTATGGCCAACCTGACAAATCGAAGACATATGTCACAGCTGGACCTTTGATGCGATCTCGTAACCAATGGGCACATCCACAATATAATTCCAGAATTCTGTCGGGTAGCCTAGCCGTACACTTCACACGTGAAATACTGTGGCTGTGAGAAATATAGTGCTAGTATATCTGGTGCAAGCACAGTTGCGAGGATTGGGCCTATGGTATATGTCGATGAGAGCACTAAGCTCTGACACTGATCCCTTTTAAATCTTGGTGTGCAATTTGATGGACCAGGTTGAGTATTCGTCCGTGCTCGTACAATATGTTATTGTGGCGATGGATTCGGCACCACAGTGTCGCAAAATGGCATGTGATGATGATTGCAAGAAATGCGATGCTTTGGAGGTCTTGAGAAGGGTAGTCAAAAATGCTGCGTAGGCCTCATATTCCACCACAGTGTGATAAGAATATCATTGGGAAATTTGCTGCAGTCCCAGCTTGTTGGCTAAAAGCACCGATTTAGAAACTGCCAGCGCCGCCAGGCAACTCGTCATGGCGTTTGCGAACGGTGTCTTCCAGCTGTTCAATAAAGCTGCTGTTGTGTTTCTGTATCAGTCCTGTTTTTGGGGCTGCATGGATTGCTCTTGCCCGTCAGTTGACGTCTTTGACGAGTGGTTCACCAAGCGTCTCTACCACTCCAGCGAGCTTATCCTCATCGACATCTCTTAACAGAACATGAATATGCTCGATTCCTTGAACACTCTGCAATCCCGCCCAATTCTTGAACCACTGCACCCGGTCTTGACCCTCAACGCCTAGTCCCTTCACGAAGGTATCATCCACAAATCTTTCAACCATCTCCCTGCCATTATCGGAAAGATCTCCTGACTCCACCAATGGCAATCGGACTTTCAACCAGACACATATGTGCTTGATGCCAGGAGATAGTCCATAAGGCCAGTCATTAACGAGTATGCGGTAATCTGAGCGGTTTGCAAATGGTACTGGGTTCTTGTAGGGGAATGTAGGTGGTGCAGCGGGGTCTGTTGAGGGTTTGGGTTCCCAGTATAGTCGTTTTTGGAGTAGAAAAGTTGTCATGTCTCCATACTCCTCTTTGGTCTTGGTTGTCCAAGCCAGGTATTTCTTTAATTGAGATGGAAGACGCGTGAGTAGCTGGAGGTCATTGTTTCCTGGTATAAGTTTAGCACTTGATTATTCCAGCATGTCGTACGTTGTATGCACCAATGATTTCCTTGAGGTCGTCCCATGTTTGAAGGTGATATTCCTCGTCCGTTTGTGATAAGATCTCGCGATCTCGCTCGGTGAGATTGAAGGCTGGATACCCGGGTATGGCGTATTTATCTTCCATTATATGATATAAAGCCTTGAGGTGGTCGGCAGGCACAAGCTACCTCAAAAAGGTCCCCGAATGTGCCAAAGGACGTCGATATCGATATCGATATCTTACACAAACTGCACAAGCACCTTCCGTTTACAGCTGATCACATGATGTAATATAATCAGAATCGCCATTTGGGACTCGAAGGCCAAATCGAGAGATTTCTGAATGTTCGTAAACGGGTGACAGGAGTAGGAGCTTCAAGATCGAGTTTGGTGGTTATCGATAGAAATCTTGTTTCGTCTGGAAATGTTTACCAAACCGGGAATCCTCATCCCGTACTCAACCACATCGACTTTGACCTCAATTGCATTCACTGTAGGATACCGAAGTCTGACAACTACAACTGAATACTGGACTGCTGGGACGGCATACGATTTTGTGGAATTGACGTTCCTATAAGCTTCGTCGCTGCTTGAGGAAGCTCTACGTTTTTTTTTCCCTTACGAAATATTTCTGCAATACTCACTCCCGACTGCGGATATGTCTGCTACACCAAGTGGTCCCTTTGCGACGCAATACGTGCAGGGCATTTATATTCCTTGTGGACTTCTCATATTTGGGACTTTCATCGTCAAGAAAGAATGGCTGCCATATGCGGTAGCTATAGCGGCTGTACTTGGTTCATACAAGGTCTGGGTCAATCGTAAGTTTTGGAGAATGTCAATGAAAGTTCAGATACTAACTCTAAGTTCCAGAAACCAGAAAAGTTCTCAAACCCAATGAGTTTCAAGAATTTGAATTGAAAGAAAAGACCATTCTCAGTCATAACACAGCTATGTAAATTCAACCCAACCTCCCCAACATACTAGCTTCTGACAAGTACGACACAGCTACCGCTTCTCCCTACCCAAGCCCACAGACATCCTGGGCCTCCCAATCGGCCAGCATATCTCCCTCTGTGCAACCCTCCCAGTCGACGGCAAACCGAAGGAAATCCTCCGCTCCTATACTCCAATCTCATCAGACGAAAACCATGGCTACTTCGATCTCCTCATCAAGTCATATCCAACCGGAAATATCTCCAAGCATATGGCGAGCCTTCAAGTTGGACAAACGATGAAGGTCAAAGGTCCTAAAGGCGCAATGGTATATACACCAAACATGGTCCGTCACTTTGGTATGATTGCTGGTGGAACAGGAATCACACCTATGCTGCAAATCATCCGTGCCATTATCCGTGGGAGAGAAGCTGGTGATAGAACTGAAGTTGATCTTATTTTCGCAAATGTCAACCAGGAGGATATCCTACTGAAGGAAGATTTGGATGCTTTGGCTAAGAAAGACTCTAAGTTCAGGGTGTATTACGTGCTGAACAATCCACCTGAGGGATGGACTGGTGGTGTTGGCTTTGTCACAGCAGAGATGATCAAGGTAAGCATAGTTATATCCACATTTTCGGTTTGTTTTGCTAACACTATATGATAGGAACACCTTCCAGCGCCTGCCAGCGATGTCAAAATCCTTATCTGTGGTCCACCACCAATGGTTTCCGCCATGAAAAAGGCAACGGAAAGCCTGGGATACGCCAAAGCAAGGCCTGTCAGCAAGCTTGAGGATCAAGTGTTTTGCTTTTAAACGTGAACACAATCTCAGAGCCAGTTTGCTTGCCTCATCGATGGAGAGAGATTGATTATCGGTGCATCTACATCCTTTGATTCGCTGTTCAATCATGGATAGGCGCTTGAGGTTGTATATGTATATATGGTGTGAAGGCGGGCTTATAGATTTTGTTATAATAATGCTGCAGAGCTTGCTCAGCAAGGGAAATTACAATTACAGCAAGAAGAAGTGCAAACAAATAATGATTTAACATTCCCACTCATGCAGCACACCGAGTTCTGTTACGCCGATAGATTTGATAGTCTTCTTCTTTGATTGTCAATAATCCTCACCAAGTTAAGCAGACATGGGATAACTATAAAAGATCGACAATAATATGGAGCTTCCAAAATTCTTCTTAAGCGAAAAAGCAAAATCAAGATTCTAAAAATGGAATGGTTCTTTACCAGCGTGTCGGTACTGATCACCGAACCCGAACACCTCGCAAGCAATTGCTATTCAACCTCGATTAAAGCAGGGGAAATTTTGAGAAGACTGACCTCATCTCATGCAGAAACATCTGCAAGCTTCCGGAAGTCTGCAGCAAATTGTACTCCTCACTCCCGCATCACAGCTTAAGTTCCGATTCTGTGGCATTTGAAAGGCACCCCACTTTTCATGCCATTATGAGGAGAATAAACAATTCTTAACCTGGTTAAGCCTCCACAAGGTTTGTACTAGGCTGTGATAGGCGGATACCCTTTCGAGGCGCTGTTCGCGAGGCGTCACTCAATTTAGGGGGACTTGTTCTTACCATAGAGAAGGAGCGGGATGTTTAGCCATACAATTATTATTATAAACGTGATGACGCCTGCGCTGATCGCGCGGGTAGTCGTTTGCTCTGCTGCGATGGATGAAGCTGTTTGCTGTGTTTCCCTATCTCTGAAGTCTATGATACTGCTATCGGGACGGAATCTGCTAACCAAATATCTTGATAGATATGACGGATTCACCAGTTTGTACATCCGGTAGTGAATTTTTTTTACTACCCTCACTTACTCAACACTAGGCGGCTTCAAAACTTGATCCTTACAAAGACTTCGACCATCCTGATTTCGTGGACGGAGTAGAAACTAGGAAAGATGCCGAAACACGCAAAAGGGAGGACATCATGGAAGCTGTGCGGTACGGATCCTGCTGTGGAGCTCGGGTGGCCAGAAATAAAGAAGCAGACCGGAGGTTATGCGAAGATCGACTCCTCCTGCGGAGTAGACGGTGGAAGCAACAGCAGATTGAGCATACGATCGCGAAGACGGACCCGGAAGGAGCTTGGGAAGAAATTGCTCTTACTGCAGAGTGGAGGGTCAGAGATGAGGAGAAATGGGCGGAGAAGATTCAGGTTATCATTAACATGGAAATTGTGGAGTGTGCGACCGCAGACGATGAGGATCTATACGACAGGTTGGAGCAATTAGACCGGGTTCTGGCTGAGATTCAAAGGCACGAGGTTGATCGGAAGATGCGGCAGGCTCACGCTGAGCGTGTTGCTGTTCTTATGCCTCTACAAAGATAAGAAGCAGCACTGCGGAAAATCGAGATTATGCGCTATAAATTGAGAATGCACCATGAAAGCGCACACGAAAAACGGCGCAAGTTGGAGGAAGCAATTGTCGACCGAGCAATGTACCACGAACTGATAAAACTCCCATACAAGACCATCCCCGACAATTTACGAATATGCCCACGTCAAGGCTGTGAACAATACCTAAAAGCACTGAAGAAGGCTGCAGCTTTGCACGAGGCTCGGGAGCGAAACGAGATTGTCACGGGCCATCAGATTGCCAATGTCGAAGACGAGCAAGTGGAAGCGACTATAGCGATTGACAGTCAAGTCGCAGCGTTGGCCTCGGATCAAGCTCAGAATACTTATCTTTTGACTGAGATACGAAAAAGGTTGCGGCCGGATGGGGAAGAGCTGGGTTTCGAGTCTAATGTGGAGAAGTGTGAGCTGTCTGCTAAGGAAGAGGACGATGGAGATGAGGATGGATCTACGCTTCCTATAGGTGGCGAAGGTGAAAGGGAAAATATGGTGTACGGGCGAAAGGAGATGCAGGAAGAGAAGCTGAATAGCTCGGCCAGGCATCAGAGATGGTTTTGTTGCTAATTCCGCATGAAACGATTCTTTACGACACATGCAACTGCGCAGGTCGCTTGGCTGTTTGTGATAGTTCAGAAGCATTCACCACTGGTATTGTACTTCTGGTGTCATCGACAGGTCATTACGGCCACAAAAGATTGACACGAGCTCAACATCAATCCCCATCTATTGTCGAACTGTTTCAGATATCCAAATGTTTCAGACGGGAAGGCCCGCAAGTTTCGTTTTGATCATGTCGCACCAGTGATTGACAGATAGTACATTCAACGACATTGCCACAACTCCCATGTCATGTTCGCTGTAAACCCTCAGATGGTAGACAGATTTGTGTTGCCACCTCGCATCTCCATGGCTCCTCTTGGCCGTATGTCTTTCGTCCGGATCATCTTCAATTGATCAGACAAGCTCTTACCGAGAGCATGAAACTGCTTTCCACTTCCCATGTGATCCAGTAGCTATTTTTGGTGTTTTTCGAGCTTCGGCATTTGAGCCAGAATACTCCTTCATATTAGCCATTGTTATCGGTGTGACGGCTTTTGTTTCGGTCGCTTACCATGCTGTCACTATTTCATCTATCTGCTTTTCTAGAACTTGAAGAGTGAAGTTGACATTCAGTCGAGATGGTATTGGTCGAAAGCGTAGGAGTCCTGGGGTATAAAGAAGGACAACAGTCCATCGAAAAGGAGTCACATTACTGCTCCAAAGAAATTCCAACATAGCAACTACAAGCTTTCCAAACCAAACAAATTCAGATATATATCTCTGAAAATGAAACTCTTCTCCTTACAGGTTGCAGCTGCAGTTGCAGCCTGCTTTGCGTAAGTGAAGTTAGCCTTAGCTGACACCATTCTCGCTGACCACACCGCAGCGTTACGATTACTGCTCTGCCTAAGCCTCATGGCGCTGGTGATGCAGTGCCAGTCCCTTCAAAGACAGTAATGAACCAGATAAGATCACCACATGGTCCCGATGATGGGATGCCGATGCCACCGCAACCAAAATCTCCAGCAAATTCAAAGAGATCTCCGCATGGCCCAGACGATGGTATGCCAATGCCACAGCCACCAACACCTCCAGCAAATTCGAAGAGATCTCCACATGGCCCAGA